>CAUYPK010061629.1:0-20239 GCA_963574355.1 Loris lydekkerianus
GGATTAATAAATTGTGGTATATGTATACCATGGAATATTATGCAGCCTTAAAGAAAGATGGAGACTTTACCTCCTTTGTGTTTACATGGATGGAGCTGGAACATATTCTTCTTAGTAAAGTATCCCAAGAATGGAAGAAAACATATCCAATGTACTCACGCCTACTATGAAACTAATTTAGGGCTTTCACATGAATGCTGTAACCCATTTGCAACCTAGGAATAGGGGGAAGGGGGATAGGGAGGGGAGGGAGGTGGGAGGTGAGTGGAAGGAGGGGGATTGGTGAGAATACACTTGCGGTGCATCTTACAATCGTATATGTGAAACTTAGTAAATGTGGAATGTAAATGTCTTGGCACAGTAACTAAGAAAATGCCAGGAAGGCTATGTTAACCAGTGTGATATAAACGTGTCAACCGGTCTGTGAAACTAGTGTATGATGCCCCATGATCATACAAATGTACATAGCTATGATTTAATAAAAAAAAAATAAAAAATAAAAAAAATAAAAAATAACCAAAAACATTTTCCCACCCCTCTGGATTACCGCTAAAGGCAGGGATGCATGTCTTAATTTCAAAAAGTGTTAAAGAGACAGAAAAAGTGTTTGCTATTTTTTCAGGGCATTTCCTCTGTTACATATTTTCCAGTCTCAATTTTATGTTTCCATATTTGTGGGAGGGAGGGGTGGCTACCCTGTTTCAATATTAGAGTTTGAGAGCATATTGTAGTGTAATAATAGGTAAAATGAGTAGAAAGGTTGGTGACCTAGGCTCTTAGTCCCGTCCCCTAAGGATTCCCTGACATGTTACTGACATGAGGCTGGGTGTGGTGGCTCACACCTGTAATCCTAGCACTCTGGGAAGCTGAGGGCAGTGGATCTTTTGAGCTTTGGATTTTGACCCAGCCTGAGTGGGAGTGGAGACCCTGGTTCTACTTAAATTAGAAAAAAAAATAGCTGGGTGTAATCTTGTTCTGTTTTCTTTGGTAGAAGTTTTAAAGGCAGCAGCTTATTTTGTCTTATGCAGAAATTGTCCATTTATACAAACAGTGGCTTTCAGTGGTTTGCAGCAGATTCCTAGGAATCCTCAAGGTTAAGTGCTTGTGATGAAATGGATGTCCCTTAGAGTAAGAGTGTTGAGTGTCAGGGCACCGGTTCCCCAAACCCACTTACCCTGGTTCAATTACTGGGCTGAGCTCTAATAAAGCTCAATCGAGGCACAGTGGTAACGGAGAGAAAAAGTGAGTGGAAACTGAGAATAAACCGGAGAGGCTAAGGCAGTGTGGATAGAAAGTGAAGGTAACCTACACAAGTTTCAGGGTAACAAAGAGAGATTTTGTTTCAGAAGAACAAAGAGAAAGTTTAGAGCAATTCCAAAGAGAGTTGGAAGCAGGTCCTTCTCATGGAGGAGAAAAGGTGAGAAAGCCAGAAAGGCAAAGGCAGGCAGGGGTATAAATATTCTCTCCATTTGAAATTGGCGGCAAGACTTTTATAGGCCTCTCTGGGCCGCCAGGCAGTATTACCCTTTCCTATTGGTCATTGATGGTCTCTTTCTATTGCTCATTGGTTACCTAGTTGACTTCAAGTCCACATTGTTTTTTTTGTTTTTGTTTTTTGAGACAGTCTCACTTTGTCACCCTTGGTAGGGTACTGTGGCATCACAGCTCACAGCAACTTAAAACTCTTGGGCTTAAGCCATTCTCTTGCCTCAACCTCCAGAGTAGTTGTGACTACAGTCACGTGCCACAATGCCTATGTTTTTTGTTTCAGTTGTCATTGTTTAGCAGGCCTGGTTCTGTTGGAAGCTGCCTGTCCTTGTGCACATGGCTGTCGCCCTAGCCACTGAGCTAGGAGCGCTGCTCATGTCCACGTTCTATCTTTTTTTTTTTTTTTTGAAACAGAGTTTCAAGCTGTCACCCTGGGTAGAGTGCTTTGACATCACAGCTCACAGCAACCTCCAACTCCTGGGCTCAAGCTATTCTCCTGCCTCCGCCTCCCAAGTAGCTGGGACTACAGGCACCCACCACAATGCCCGGCTATTTTTTGGTTGCATCCTTCATTGTTGTTTGGCAGCCTGGGCTGAATTCGGACCTGCCAGCTCAGGTGTATGTGGCTGGTGCCTTAGCCACTTGAGCCACAGGCACTGAGCCCATGTCCACATTCTTACGGGCCCTTCAGACTTCCTGCCTCAACAGGCCAGGTTTTCTTTTCACCCTGCTTAAAGCCCCTTTCTTAGAGTCCATTCTCAAGAAGGAGGTCATGTACAATTTTTTAAAAAGGAATTTAAAAAAAAATAAATTCTGTTGTAAAACACACTTTGTTTTTTTTTTTGAGAAAGTTTTTCTCTCTGTTTCTTTGGATAGAGTGTGTGTTGTCATCACACCTCATTGCAACCTCAAACTCTTGGGAGCCACCTATCTTCTTGTCTCAACCTTAAAGCACAATTTAAGTTATTTTTTTCCTGGTGTGGCAATGGGCAAAAGGCTTCATCCCTGCCAAGTCTCCCATTGATAGTTAAAGGTTTTATATATGATTGGCAGAAAAAGAAAAATGAAAAACAATTTAATAATGGCACAAGATGACAGTGTTGGACACATGAGTGATAAACTTAGGCCTATAACTAAAGATGACCTCTTCTCCATGTAACTGGACTTTGTTAAATATCTCAGTGAGAGGTACTGGTTATAAACCTGTTTATAGATGTAGAACTTTTAGGGTGAAAAAGATCAGTAGGTTCTGTACACCAGATAAAAGAAAAATAATGTCTCTAGGCAAATATTAGGATATAAAAGTATAGTTCAGAAGGGGGGAGAGGAAAGGGAGAGAGAAGAGAGCAGAGAAATGGGCAGAGAAATGGGATGGTATCCCAAAGAGGGGGAGGGAAATGTCTGCTCATTTGCTCAGAGGTTCAAAGGTTACCTGAATTTAAGGGGGAGAAAAAAGGTAATCCATTACACGGTATTGTGAATGTGAATGCTGTATCCATTTTTCTTCTAACAAGACTGAAGACAGATATTTTTCCAGGTATTTCCAATCCCAAGTCCTGATAGCTCATATTCCATTGTTCTTAGGAGTCACTGAGGAATAACGTGAGGCTATGGAAACAAATTCTAAAAGGCCAAGGAGTTGGTGAAATGTAAAGAGAAATAATTTACATGTTTTACGAATTTGCAGTTCTCCTCAATGTTTTGTAAAAAGGGAAGTCCATTTGGGGGAATGCTGCTATGAAGAGAGAGAAGGCAGAAAGAGATCTTAATCCCTATGGAAAAATAATGAGTTAGGCTTGGCACATTTGCTCAGGCCTGTAATCCTAGCACTCTGAGAGGTGGAGGGGGATGTATCACTTGAGCTCAGGAGTTCTAGACCACTCTGAGCAAGTGTGAGACCTTGTCTCTACTAAAAAAAGAAAAATTAGCTGGGTGCTGTTGCAGCTGTCTGCAGTTCCAGCTACTTGGGAGGCTGAGGTAAGACCATTTCTTGAACCCCATAGATTCAGTTTGGTCTGAGTTAGGCTGAGGCCACTGTACTGTAACCTGGTAAACACAGTGAGACTCTATCTCAAACAAACAAACAAACAAACAAACAAACAAACAAAACAAAAAAAAAAAAAAGAAGAGGAAAGAAAGGCAAAAGAAAAGGAAAAAGACTGAACAAAAACTATGAGCTAATAATGTTTCTTTTTCATTCGTTCTTTCTTTTTCCTTTCTTTTTTTTTTTTTTTTTTTTAAACACAGTCTGAAGTTGTCACACTGGGTAGAGTGTCATGGTCTTACAGCTCACAGCAACCTCAAACTCTTGGGCTCAAGTAATCCTCTTGCCTCAGCCTCCCAAGTAGCTGGGATTACAGGTGCCCACACAACACTGGCTATATTTTTTCTATTGTTTCACGATAAAGACCAAGCATCTTTATAAGAACAAAGATAGGATGAAATCAGTCACCCTCTACCAGATGTTAAGACACCTAACTTCCCCCACCCACTCAACTGCACATTTACCTTATCTTATGCATAGAGTCACTGAGAACCAATCAGAATCACAAGAATGTAATTGTTGGTTGAAGAAACTAAAGAAATTTTGCCCGAAAATATGACTATTTGGTATAAAGAATGCTTTGAATTAAACGTCATTGGAGGCTCGGCCCCCTTTTCTGAGTGGTTAGGGCACTAGCCACATGCTCCGGGGCTAGTGGGTTTCAACCTGGCCAGGGTCTGCTAAAAAACAATGACAACAATAACAAACAAACAACAATAACAACAAAAAAACCCAACCAGGTGTTGTGGTAAGGACTTGTAGTCCCAGCTACTGGGAGGCTGAGGCATGAGAATCATGTAAGGCCAAGAGTTTGAAGTTGCTGTGAGCTTGTGACACCACAGCACCCTATTGAGTGTGACATAGTGAGACTTTGTCTCAAAAAAATAAATGAATAAAGATCACTGGAGATGATAAAGCATTGGAAGGGTCTTTCCTTCTATCTAGTTAAAACCTCACTGACTGGACCAAAATATTTATGGTGGGCAACTGAATTCCTTTCCTCCCCCTGAATGCTAGCAGACCTGGCCCACACAATTTATTTATTTATTTTTTCTTTTTTTTTATTCAAATTAATACAAGGGTTCAATTTTTAGGCTACATTGTTCTCCCTTCCAGGGTAAAGTTCCATTTGTAGAAGAGCCCCTCACCCAGGGGGCGTGTAATATACCTTCACAATGTGCACTTTAGGTGAGATTCTGCCTCATGCCCTTCCTCTTTCTTCCGTACTTCCTACTCCCTCCCTCTCCAGTATCCCTGTACCCCTGAACTGGACTATATTAGTGTTTTATTGTTCTTATGAACATGTAATTGTTTATATATTGATTTCATACTAGTATGGAGTATATTGGATATTTATTTTTTCATTCTTGCAATCCTTTACTAAGAAGAATGCATATCAACTCGATCCAGGTAAATGTAAATTATGTAAAGTCTACATCTTTTTAACAGCTGAATAATATTCCATGGTATAAATATACCACAGTTGATGGGCACTTAGGTTGCTTCCATGACCTGGTAATTAGGAATTGAGCCATAATCAACATTTAAGTGCAAATCTCTTTGTGGTAAAATGATTTTGTTCTTCTGGCTAGATACCTAGTAATGGGATTGCAGAGTCAAATGGAAGCTCTACTTTTATATCTTTTAGGATTCTCCATACTTCTTTCCAAAAAGGTTATATTAGTTTTCAATCCCACCAGTAGTGTAGAATTGTTCCCTTCTCTCCACATTCACTCCAGCATCTGGTGTTTTAGGACTTTGTGATGTGGGCTAATCTTGTTGGGATTAGAGTGGTTTTGATTTGCATTTCTCTGATGATTAAAGATGGTGATCATTTTTTCATGTGTTTATTGCTGGCCCAAATCATTTAAAACACAATACCTATCTCTAAGCTTAATTTACAATCAACTTGTTTCCCCGCATCTACTCATCCCCCTTAGCAAACACTTGCTGCACCTACACTTTGAATTCTTTCCCCTCCCTTCTAAAAGACACCTATAAAGGTATGTGACCATCACTGAGAGACATTGGTTAACCGTTCTTGTAGTTCTCCCACAAACATGGTATTTGGAAATAAACACTTCTCTTATTAATCTGCCTTAATCGTGAGGTGATCATTCAGTCAACTTCTGGGGTGAAAAGGGCAAGTTTCACTCTGCCTTTATGTGATACCCACTTCTCCCACCTTCTGGGCCATACATATCCCACCTCCACTCTTCCCGAACCCCTGTTAGAAAATGCATATATACTGTGCCTCATGTAACCTATTTCCAGTTGCAATCTCTGTCTGTACTGAGTCAATCTGTGTTCCCAGGCTTATGTTCTCAAACTTGGCTCAGAATAAGTTTACCTGTGATTTCTCTAAGTTCTAGAGAACTGTTATTTTGTGTTTCAGTGGACAGTTGTAAGTATCAATTTGTTGGTGTTTTACTGGTATGTGAATTTGTAAACCGTATGGACAAGATATGTTTTCACATGGCTCAGGGAAGCTTTATTTCTGTTGCATCTTCCACAAGATGAGTCTCCAGATTAAAGATCATGCAAAGAATGTTTACGTATGTACTTTGAAAATGCCCCTTTTAGCTTTTGGTCATAAGGCTGGAGGAATTGTATGAGTCTCTTGGTATATTCAGTCACATCAGATTGTACTATTGTAGAATATATGGTTGGAAGTGAAATTCCCAAATGGAGGTAGGGCACAGTGGCTCAAACCTGTAATTCCAGAATTCTGGGAGGCTGATGGAGGATTGCTTGAGCTCAGGAGTTTGAGACCAGCCTGAGAAAGAGCGAGATGCAGTCTCTCCTAAAAATATAAAAACTGGCCTCGGCAAGAGAATCTCTTGACCACAAGAATTTGAGGTTGCTGTAAGGTATAATGACACCATGGCACTCATAGCTGGGCAAGAATGAGATTCTGTCTCAAAGAAAAAAGTAAAATTTACAAATGCACAAGGCAGCCATTTATTAATTATAGGAAATTGCCTGTGGATACTTCAAAGTTCTAGCTTATTGTTAACTGGGCTAATGGCAATTCTTTGGGCCTGAGAAGTCCAAGGTTTTTTGAAAGCTTTTGATAATTATGATTTGAGAATTCTATCAATTGTTTTATGAATTTGAACGTGGTAAAAATCAAGGAATTTCTGAATAAAATGTAATATATGAAAGGATTTCAAAATAATGTTACAAGCAAAATGTGTGTTCCTTTCCTAGAGAGATATCGTGGCATTTCCCACCTCAGAAGTATAAAATCAAGCCATTAAAAAAATCACCTTCAGCTCTCCAGCAAGGAGAGGTCTCAACTTACCCTAATAATAGACAATGATAACCAGAACACACTCTTAGCCCATTTGGAGAAGTCTAAAAATGACCTTGAGGCTGTGGTTCCTGTTCAGGTTCTACTGTCAATGGAAAATAACCCACATTCTATACAGTAATTATTATTATTATTTTTTTTTTTTTTTGAGACAGAGTCTCAATCTGTACCCAAACTAGAGTAATGTGGCTTCAGCCTAGCTCACAACAACCTCAAATACCTGGGTTTAACCAATCCTCCTGCTTCGGCCTCCCAAATATTTGGGACTATAGGCAGGAACCACTTTGCCAGGTTACCTTTTCTATTTTTTTTAGTAGAAATGGGATCTTGCTCTTGCTCAGGCTGGTCTCCAGCTCCTAAGATCACGGGATCCTCCCTCTTCATCCTCCCAGAATGTTGGGCTTACAGACATGATCCACCACACCTAGCATCCAGAGACATTTTGAACAAAAAGGAAAATGGTTTGGGAATCTAGAATCCTGGAAAACATTTTGGCAAACAGTCATCACATCAGTCTTTGTGTTTAAACATGAGTATTTTTGTTGTAACTTGAAAAATATTCAACCATTGAAAGATAATTAATTACCACATTTTCTTTGTATATAACTAACTTTGGAAGTTAAACTTTTAAAATACGTCAAGAATCTTATTATAATCATCATTATTATCAAGTTTGGCAGACAAAAACTCTCCCAACAGTTTTGACTTAAAATTTGGAGAATCACAGGATGGAAGGGGCAAAATTAAAAAAAAAAAAAAAAAAAAAAAACTTGTAAAAATTTACTTACTGTCTTTTCTAAGATTGAGGATGAAATGTTCCTGTTATTGTCTTAATGAGGGCTGCTATAAGAAAGTACAGTGGACTGGGTGGTTTATAAACAGCAGAAATGTATTTCTCACAGTTCTGGAGGTTGAGGTTCGAGATTAAGTTCCAGTATGGTTGGTTCTGGTAAATTCTTCTGGGGTGCATTATGCTGACTTATATTGTGTTCACATGGCAGAAAGAGAGTAAGAGAGCTCTCAGAGGGGGATCTCTTTTATAAGGGCACATATGTTATTCTTGAGGGTTCCACCCTCATGACCCAACCACAGGTCCAAGTTCCTTATCCCATCATATTGAGTTTAGGATTACAAAATGAATTTTGGGGGTACACAAACATTCCGTCCATTGCTATTACCAATTGTCATCTTGAGAATGCCAAATATAGTTTAGCATAGGACAGGCTAGGTGGCTCACACTTGTAATCCTAGCATTCTGGGAAGCCAAGGCGGGTGGTTTTCTTGAGCTCAGGAGTTCAAGATCAGCCTGAGCAAAAGCTACACTCCATCTCTACTAAAAATAGAAAAAATTAGGTGGGCACCTATAGTCCCACCTACCAAGGAGACTGAGGCAAGAGGATCACTGACACCCAAGAGTTTGAGGTTGCTGTGAGCTATGATGCCAAGGCACCCTGCAAAGGCACCAGAATGAGACTTTGCCTCAAATAAACAAACAAACCAAAAATACAGTTTAGGTATAAAAGATAACTTTCTTTCTTTCTTTCTTTCTTTCTTTCTTTCTTTTTTGGGGGGTGACATTGTCTCACTTGATCTCCCTTGGTAGGGTGCTGTGGCATCACAGCTCACAGCAACCTCCGACTCCTGGGCTTAGGCGATTCTTTTGCCTCACCATCCGAGTAGCTGAGAGACTATAGCTGCCTGCCACAACCACAGGCTATATTTTGTCGCAGTTTGGCCAGGCCTCGTTCAAACCCGCCACCCTCGGTATATGGGGCCGGCACCCTACCCACTGATCCACAGGCGCTGCCCATAAAAAAATATCTTTATAGTCTTATAATTTGGAATTTAGGTCCTGAATTTGGGAAAGGCAAAATCAAGAATAGATGTCACGGGAGACATGGTATAAGTCAGAAAAACAAGAAATATTTACAGTCAATGCTGTAAAACCACAACAGATAATGCTGAGGCTAAACCTGCAATTCTTATTCTCTCTCTCTCTCACACACACACACACACACACTATAATTCACAGGCTAACGCTAAAAAGAAAGGTAAAAAGCAATAGCAATTACTCCTATTAGCCAGGCAATTACTTGTATTAGCCAGTAGAGGGGTATGTTTGTTCATTTCTGTGGCTTGGATAATGTTTGTGTTTTGTCTGTGTTCAGACCTGATTAAGCAGTGGTTTTGATTTTTCTCTCATATTCTTAACTGTTACTGAGAGACCTGGCCAGAGATTGGCACTCTGTGAGATTGTTTGCCAGTTCAGCTCCTATATATCTGGGTTTAGTTTTTTCTTTCTCACCACTATTACTGAGCTGTGGTAGGGGAACATATTGATGATGTTTAAATAAATGTCATATATATATATATATATATATTTTTTTTTTTTTTTTTTTTTCTTTCCAGTCTAATCTGTCAGGCCTTACAAGGAGACCCTTCCATGAAATCTAATGAACACAGCACAGTTTTAGAATAGAATTTTGAAACTAGGTGTCAAACCAGCCTCAAATCTGGACATAAAGAAAAATCTTGTCTGCCCAGCATGTTGGGTCACACCTGTAATCTCAGCACTTTGGGAAACCTAGGTGGAGGATCACTTGAGGTCAGGATTCCAAGACCAGCCTGAACAACATAGCAAGACTCAAATATTACAGAAAAATAAGAACAATTAACCAGGCCAGGTGAGGTGTCTCACATCTGTAATCTGGGATGGCGAGGAGGGTGCATTGCCTAAGCTCAGGAGTTTGAAAGCAGCCTGAGCAAGAGAGAGACCTTGTCTCTAAAAATATCCAGGCATTGTGTTGGGCACCTATAGTCACAGCTACTCAGGAGGTTGAGACAATAGGATCACTTGAGCCCAAGAGTTTGCGGTTAGTGTGATCTATGATGCCATGGCACTCTACCGAGGGCAACAAAGTAAAATGCAATCTAAACAAAAAGAAAAAAAAAACAACCAGGAATGGAGATATGCACCTTTCATACCAGCTACTTGTGAGGCTGAGGTGGGAGGATCACTTGAGCCTAGGAGTTGAAGACTGCCAGGAGCTATGATGATGCCATCATACTGTAGCTTGGGTGACAGAGTAAGACCTTTTTTCAAAATAATAATAATAATAATAATTCGTTAAATAAATAAAAATAAATAAAACAGCTGCAGGATTTGTTTTAACCTCTTTATTGGGTCTTATTAGCTCAAATAAAACTTGTGATATACTAATCACTTTCTAAAGCAACACTTTGCATTGACAATTTTGCTAACCACCTGTCACTTCACCTCACATACATTCTGTCTACCACTGTCAAGATCTACCCTTTCTGACTTTGTGCCCTTAACCAATACAATCACTATTGAAAAATAATGAGTTAAGCTCCTGCCACAACACCTGGATAGTTTTGGGTTGCAGTTGTCATTATTGTTTGGCAGGCCCAGGCTGGGTTCAAACCTGCCAGCTCCGGTATATGTGGCTGGCATTCTAGCCACCGAGCTACAGGCGCCAAACCGTAATCAATTAATTATTAATAAAACATGACCTAATAGAAGCAAGATCCTGTCTCTACTAACAATAGAAAATCCAACCAGGCATTGCGGTGGACGCCTGAAGTCCAAGCTACTTAGGAGGCTGAGGCAAGAGAATCACTTGAGCCCAAGAGTTTGAGGTTGCTATGAGCTATGACACCACAACACTGTACCCTAGGGCGACTAAATGAAACTCTGTCTCAAAAAAAAAAGAAAAAAAGAAAAAAAATTTCTTCATCCACATGAAATAAGTTAAATAAAAAATGGCAAGAGAGGAAGAAGACGGAAGTCATGAGTTCTTCACTTACAAACATTTCATAAAATGAACAAAAGTTGATAAATGTCTCATGAGTCATAGTAAACTTCCAGACCTGATGTTTAATGGATTAGTATGAAAAATTTTCAGAAACACTTGGTTTGTCAGTAAGTGGTTATCATCTCAATTTGTTGCCTCCACTCCCCCTTTTTTTTTTTTATTAAATCATAGCTATGTACATTGATATGATCATGGGGCATCGTACACTAGTTTCACAGACTGGTTGACACGTTTATATCACACTGGTTAACATAGCCTTCCTGGCAATTTCACAGTTATTGTGTTAAGACATTTACATTCCACATTTACTAAGTTTCACTTACAACATTGTAAGATGCACCACAAGTGTATTCTCAAATCCACTCCCCTCTTTTTATGAGACAGGTTTTCACACACTCTGTCACTCAGCTGGAGTGCAATGTCCCAATCAAAGCAAATTGCAACCTTAATCTTCAGGATTCAAGTTATTCACTAGCCTTAACCTCCCGAGTTGCTGGGACTACAGATATGCACCACCATATCTGGTTAATTTTTAAAACTTTTTGTAGAGACAAGTTCTCACTATGTTACTCAGGCTGGTCTTGAATGGCCTCAGCCTCCCAAAGTACTGAGATTACAGGTGTAAGCACTTGGCCTGGGCCCATTTTCTGTATCTTTGCATGCTGTCTTCCCAGGAAGGTACATACAGATATATAAAGGACAGAGGACCAATTTCCAATCACGCAAGCAATGATTACTTTTGTTCTATTGCTAATAGGCTGAATATATTTTCTTACTCTTGAAAATATATTACTTTCAAAAAGATGTCTCACTCCATCACTTGGAAGTAACCAATAGGGATATTTTGTTTTATCTTCTTCCTGACTTTTTTTTTTTACTAAATATATGCATGTACCCACAGACATACACATACTTAAAGCAAAACCTGTTTTCTCATTCAGTTGGCCATGGCCATAAGGACACTTGCTCTGTTCTGAGTGGAACTCTCATCATTCACAGCAAATGCTATGTAAGTGTTCAGTCAGGGGTTTCTTCTCTGATTCCATCTACTAAAGCCATAATAAAGAGGAATGTAGAGTTCAAATCCACCTCAGGAGCACAGGAATATTAAAAGCAAGGAAGGGAAGATAAATGGAAATTCTGATCAGCTGGTTACTAGCCCCAAATCAAATGTCTTACAGTTAGTTCTCTGGGTATCTTTTGAATTATTTCATCTCATATTTATTACTATGTCTCTAGTATTTCTTTTATTACTTTTTTTTTTCAAGGATGGGGGTCTCACTATATTGCAGTGGCTGGAGTGCAGTGCCAATTCACAGGCATAGTCATAGAACTCTGCAGCCTCGAGCTTCTAATCCCAAGTGATCTTCCCACACCTCAGCCTCCTGTGTATCTGGGACTGCAGGCATGTGCCACTGTGCCTGGCTTACATTTCCAGTGTTTCCTTTTATGAACTTCCTGAAAAATACAATTAGTTGTATAAGAGAATTTTAAGTCAGCTGAAAACACAGCATGTCTTAAAAGTTTCCCCTAAAGCTGCCGTTTATAGGGAAAATGGGAAATTTTTGCTAAATGGACCTTTATTTACAAAGTATTTATTACAAAATATTACAAAATATTCTGTATGTGTTGGCCACGTTTTTGCAAAATTTCCTGAAGAAAGAGAAATCAATATATGAAAAATATATCTGAGAGGGGATTCTGGGTAGAGGGAGAGTAATTGGTGGGACCTCAGCTATTGTGCATATTGCAAGGGTATATGGCAAATCTATTAAGAGTATAAATGTCTTTTTTTTTTCTTGCCCTTGGTAGAGTGGCGTGGTATCAGGGCTCGCAGCAACATCAAACTCTTGGGCTTAAGTGATTCTCTTACCTCAGCCTCTCAAGTAGTTGGGACTACAGGCCCCCGCCACAATACCTGGCTATTTCTTGTTCCAGTTGTCATTGGTTGTTTAGCTGGCCTGGGCCAGGCTCAAACCCAGCAGCCTCGGTGTATGAGGCTGGCACCATAACCCCTGTGCTACAGGCACCGAGCTGAGTATAAATGTCTAACACAACAATTAAGTAAGTGAGGTGAAGGCTACATTAACCAGTTTGATGTAAACATTCCAAATTGTATATAAAATCAGCACATTGTACCCCATATATGCATAAATGTACCCAATTATGATTTCATAAAGAGAAAAATATCTGCACTTGTATGTTTATCAAAGCACTATTCACAATAGCAAAGATATAGGATCAATTTAAGTGTCCATGAACAGAGAACTGGAGAATACACCTTTGTAAGGCAGTGTATACACAACTGAAATACTATTCAGCTGTAGAAAAGAAAGAACTCATGTCTTTTGAAGCAACACAGATGGAAATATAGGCCATTATCATAAGTGAAACAACTCAGACACAGAAAAACTAATACTGAATGTTTTCACTTGTAAGTGTGAGCTCCCATGCATGTCAACTTTTACAAATAAGAGCATGGGTGTATTTTGCAGAAATATCATTTGATGAAATCTAAACTCCAGTTATGATTTCTAAAAGTTCTTAGCAATCAAGAAATTAAGGAATAGATGGGACTTTGTTTAATCTATTAAGGGACAACTCTGGAAAACATACAGTTAACATCAGAATGATAATAGACTGAATGTCATTCCCTTAAGTACAGACACAAGGTAAGGAGCTTGAGGGAGCTAAACCTATAGTTTTAATTGTCTCTGTGAAGGAGGTAACGTCCTTTGCCTATGCCCAGTTTTCAGTTTGTCACTCTGATGCAGTTCATAGATACTGCAGAACTATGAAGGAAAAGAAAAAAAAATGCTTGGGTTTGAGCAAGTAATACAACAGCCAATCATTTGTTATACCTGTTTCAAATCACTAAGCACCATGGTGCCAAGTACTACACATGACATGATGGTACATAACACAGATTTCTGAAGTACTTATCAAACTTTGGTACACATTAAAATCACCTCATTAAAATGTAGGTAACTGGGCCGCAACCCCAAGATTCTATTTTGGTAGGTCTGGAGTGAAATGTGAGAATTTTTTTGAATTTATTTTTTTTGTTATTAAATCTTAGCTGTGAACATTAATGCAATAATGAGGCACCATACACTGGTTTTACATATCATGTGACATATTTTCATCACACTGATTAATAAAACCTTCCTCGCGTTTTCATAGTTATTGTGTTAAGACATTTATATTCTAAATTTAGTAAGTTTCACATGTACCCTTGTAAGATGCACGGTAGGTGTGGTCCCACCAATTACCCTCCCTCTGCCCATCCTCTCACCTCCCCTCCCTTTTCCCCTTCCCCATATTTTTAGATTATAATTGGGTTATAGCTTTCATATAAAAGCTATAAATTAGTTTCATAGTAGGGCTGAGTACACTGGATACTTTTTATTCCATTCTTGAGATACTTTACTAAGAAGAATATGTTCCGGCTCCATCCACGTAAACATGAAAGAAATAAAGTCTGCATCTTTCTTTAAGGCTGCATAATATTTCATGGTGTACATATACCACAGTTTATTAATCCATTCGTGGGTCGATGGGCACTTGGGCTTTTTCCATGACTTATCAATAATGAATTGGGCTGCAATAAACATTCTGGTACAAATATATTTGTTATGATGTGATATTTTTGTCTTCTGAGTATATGCCTAGTAGAGTAATTATGGGATTGAATGGCAGATCTATTTTTAGATCTCTAAGTATTCTCCATACAGCTTTCCAAAAGGAATGTATTAATTTCCATTCCCACCAGCAGTGTAGAAGTGTTCCCTTTTCTTCACATCCATGCCAACATCTCTGGTCTTGAGATTTTGTGATATAGGCTAATCTTAGTGGAGTTAGATAATATCTCAAAGTAGTTTTGATTTGCATTTCTCTGATGATTAAAGATGATGAGCATTTTTTTCATATGTCTGTAGCCCTTGCGCTTGTCTTCTGCTGCTCACCCCCCGATATTCTGAAGCCACACCCCCATCTCCCTGGGCAAGCAGAAGAGGCCGGAAACCACCCGTGAGTAAAGGATTTGCCTAAGATGCACCTGGCCTTCAGGGGATCGTCCACCTTTAGATAAAGGAAGGCAGCAGGATAGAACTGACAGGTAACCGAATACAAACCTGCAGGAGCAGACAGTGCTTTGGAATTCAAAACATCTTCTCTTTTGCAGGGGAATTTAGCAGTTCTGTTCTGTTCTGTCAGTAACTTCAATCAGGGGAGGGGCTGGAACTGAGTGAACACCCCCCAACCTTCATCAAATGCCCGAGGTTGTTAGGGGCAACTTTTGAGACACTCTGTGTTTTCAGCTGACTTAAAATTCTCTTAAAGAACTAATTTTATCCTTCAGGAAGTTCTTAAAAGGAAATACTGGAAACGTAAGCCAGGCACAATGGCACATGCCTGCAGTACCAGATACACAGGAGGCTGACTTGGGAAAAGATCACTTGGGCTTAGAAGTTAGAGGCTGCAGAGTTCTATGACTATGCCTGTGAATCAGTACTGCACCCTAGCCAATGCAGTATAGTGAAACCCACCACCTCTGAAAAAAAAAGAAATAAAAGAAATACTATAGACATAATAATAAATATGAGATGAAATAATTCAACAGGTACCCAGAGAACTATAAGACATTTGATTTGGGGCTAGTAACCAGCTGACCAGAATTTCTATTTATCTTCCCTTCCTTGCTTTTAATATTCCTGTGCTCCTGAGGTGGATATCAACTCTACATTCCTCTTCATTATGGCTTTAGTAGCTGGACTCAGAGAAGAAAACCCTTGACCAAACACTTACCTAGCATTTGCTGTGAATGATGAGAGTTTCACTTAGAATAGAGCAAGTGTCCTTACGGTCTTGGCCAACTGAATGAGAAAGAGGTTTTGCTTTAAGTGTATGTATGTCTGTGGCTACATGGATATACTTAGTAAAAACACACCGAGGGTGCATCTTGGAAGGGTGCAGGTGAAGTTTACTAAGTGTAGAGTATAAGAGTTTGAACACAATAATTAATAAAATGCCATGAAGTCTATGTTAACCAGTTCGGTGAAAATATTTCAGACTGTATATGGAACCAGCACATTGTACCTCATGATTGCATTATTGTACACAGCTATGATTTAATTAAAAAAAAAAAAATGGTCAGGAAGAAGATAAACCAAAATATTCCTATTGGTTACTTCCAAGTGATGGAGTGAGACATCTTTTTAAAGTAATATATTTTGAAGAGCAAGAAAATATATTCAGCCTATTAGTAATAGAACAAAAGTAATCATTGCTTGTGTAATTGGAAATTGGTCCTCTGTCCTTTAAATAACTTTATGTACTTTCCTGGGAAGATGGCATGCAAAGGTATAGAAAATGGGCCCAGGCCAAGTACTAACACCTGTAATCTCAGCACTTTGGGAGGCTGAGGCCTTTCTAGAACAACCTGGGTAACATAGTGAGACTTTGTCTCTATAAAATTTTTAAAAATTAACCAGATATGGTGGTGCATATCTGTAGTTTCAGCTACTTGGGAGGTTAATAAATTGATTATAGCTTGGCGCCTGTAGCTTGGTGGCTAGTGCACCAGCCACATACACTAGAGCAGGTGGGTTTGAACCCAGCCCAGACCTGCCAAACAACACTGACCAAAAAATATCTGGGTGTTGTGACAGGTGATTAACTCATTATTTTTCAATATGGATTGTATTGGTTAGGGGCAAAAAGTCAGAAAGGGTAGTTCTTGACAGTGGTAGACAGAATGTATGTGGGGTGACGTGAGAGGTGGTTAACAAAATTGTTAATGCAAATGAAGTGTTGCTTTAGATGGTGATTAGTATATGACAAGTTTTATTGTTGCTAATAAGACCCAATAAAATGGTTAAAGCAAATCCTGCAGCTGTTTTCTTTATTCATTTCTTCTTCTTCTTCTTCTTCTTCTTCTTCTTCTTCTTCTTATTATTATTATTATTATTATTATTATTATTATTATTTTGATACAAGGTCTTACTCTGTCACCCAAGCTAGAGTATGGTGGCATCACCATAGCTCCTCGCGGTCTTCAACTCCTGGGCTCAAGTGATCCTCCTACCTCAGCTTTACAAGTAGCTGGGACTAAGGGGAACATGTCCACTCTTGGTTAATTTTTTTTTTCTTTTTGTTTGGACAGCATCTTGTTTTGTCGCCCTCAGTAGAGTGCCATGGCATCATAGATCACAGCAACTGCAAACTCCAGGGCTCAAGCGATCTTATTGTCTCAACCTCCTGAGTAGCTGGGACTACAGGTGCCCACTACAGTGCCTGGCTATTTTTAGAGACAAGGTCTCGCTCTTGCTCAGGCTGCTGTCAAACTCCTGAGCTTAGGCAATGCACCCGCCTCAGCCTCCCAGATTAAAGGTGTGAGACACCTAGCCCGGCCTGGTCAATTGTTCTTATTTTTCTGTAGAGATTTGGGTCTTGCTATGTTCTTCAGGCTGGTCTTGGACTCCTGACTTCAAGTGATCCTCCACCTAGACCTCTCAAATTGCCGAGATTACATGTGTGACCCAACATGCTGGACAGACAGGATTTTTCATTATGTTCAGATTTGAGACTGATTTGACACCTAGTTTCAAAATTGTATTCTAAAACAGTGCTGTGTTCATTAGATTTCATGGAAGGGGCATGTTGTAAGGCCTGCCAGCTTAGATTGGACATATACTTATTGAACATTTATTGAAACATCATCAATATATTGCTCTACCATAGCCCAGTAATAGTGGTGAGAAAGAGAAAAATAAACCCAGGCACATGGGAGCTGACCTGGCAATCAATCTCACAGAGTGTGAACCTCTGGCCAGGTCTCTCAGTAACAGTTAAGAATCTGAGAGAAAAAGCAAAGCCACTGCTTTACCAGGTCTGAACACAGACAAAACACAAACATTATCCAACACCTCTCCTGGTTAATATGAGTAATTGCTAGTATTTACCTTTCTTTTTAGCATGCACCTGTGAATTATAGTGTGTGTGTGTCCGTGTGTGTGACAGAGGGAGAGAGAGAGAGAGAGAGAGAGAGAGAGAGAGAGAGAGAGAGAGAGAGAGAGAGAGAGAATGAATGAGAATTACAGGTTTAGCCTCAGCATTATCTGTTGTGGTTTTACAGCATTGACTGTAAATATTTCTTGTTTTTTTTACTTATACCATGTCTCCTGTGACATCTATTCTTGATTTTTCCTTTCCCAAATTCAGGACCTAAATTCTGAATTATAAGACTATAAAAATATCTTTTATGGGCAGCACCTGTGGCTCAGTGTGTAGGATGCCATCCCCATATAAGGAGGGTTTGGGGTTTGAACCTGGCCCTGGGAAAACTGCAACAAAACATAGCTGGCGGTTGTGGCAGGTGGCTGTAGTCTCAGCTCCTCTGGGGACTGAGGCAAGAGAATCACCCAAGCCCAGGATTTGGAGGTTGCTGTGAGCTGTGATATAACAGCACTCTACAGAGGGTGATTAAGTGAGACTGTGTCTCTAAAAAAAAGAAAGAAGAAAAACACAGTTATTTATTATACCTAAACTATATCTTTTGTTTGTTTGTTCGTTTGAGACAGAGTCTCCTTCTGGCACCCTCTAAAGTGCTCTGGCATCATAGCTCACAGCAACCTCAAACTCTTGGGTGCTGGTGATCCTCTTGCCTCAGCCTCCTTGGTAGGTGGTACTATAGGTGCTCCCCTAATTTTTCTATTTTTAGTAGAGATGGAGTGTGCTTTTGCTCAGGTTGGTCTTGAACTCCTGAGCTCAAGAACTCCACCTGCCTTGGCTACCCAGAGTGCTTGGATTACAGGTGTGAGCCACCTGGCCTGGCCAATACTAAACTATATTTGTTATTCCAAAAATTACTATTGGTAATAGCAATGGACTAAATGTTTGTGTACCCCAAAAATTCATTTTGTAATACTAACCTCAATATGATGGCATAAGGAAATTGGACCTGTGGTTGGGTCATGAGGGTGGAGTCCTCAAGAATAACATATGTGCCCTTAGAATATGGTTCCCCCTCTAAAAACTCTCATATCCTCTTTCTGCCATATGAAGACAACGTAAGTCAACATAATGCACCCCAGAAGACTTCACCAGAACCAACCATACCGGCACTTAATCTTGAACCTCAACCTCCAGAACTGTGAGAAATATATTTATGCTGTTTAAAAACCACCCAGTCCATTGTACTTTGTTATATCAGCCCTCATTAAGATAATAACACAAACATTTGATACTCAATCCTAGAAAAGACAGTAAGTAAATTTCTACATTTTTTTTTTTTAATTTTGACTCTTCCATCCTGTGATTCTCCAAATTTTAAGTCAAAATTATTTGGTGAGCTTTTATCAGCCAAACTTGGTAATAATAATGATGATGACAATAAAATTCTTGACATATTTTAAAAGTTTAACTTCCAAAGTTAGTTATATACAAAGATAATGTGGTAATTAAATATCTTTCAATGATTGAATATTTTTCAAAAAGACTCATGTTTAAACAAAAGACTGATGAGATGACTGCCAAAACGTTTTCCAGGGTCCTAGATTGACAAACCATTTCCTTTTTGTACGAAATGTTTCTGGAGACCAGGTGTGGTGGATCATGTTTGTAAGCCCAATATTGTAGGAGGATGAAGAGGGAGGATCCAATGATTTTAGGAGCTGGAAACCTGCATGAGCAAGAGAAAGAACCCATTTCTACTAAAAAAAATAGAAAAAGTAACCTGGCAATGTGGTGCTTGCCTGTAGTCCCAGATATTTGGGAGGCCGAGGCAGGCAGATTGCTGAAGCCCTGGGGTTTGAAGTTGTTAGCTAGACTGAAGCGACATCACTCTAGCTAGGGCAAAGATTGAGACACTGTCTCAAAAAAAACAAACAAACAAACAAAAAAAACAGTTACTGTAACTTAAATGTTAATTTGGTTTATCTTCCATTGACAGTAGGGCATGAACAGGAAGCACAGCCTCAAGGCCCATTTCAGACTTCTCCAGATGGGCTAAGAGTGTGTTCTTGTTATCATTGTCTACTATTAGGGTAAATTGAGGCCACTCCTTGCTAGAAAGCTGAAGGTGATTTTTTTTTTCAGTTTTTTTTTTTTTTTACTAGTTTTTGATCAACATTTTTTTTTAAATTAAATCATAGCTGAGTACATTGATATGATCATGGGGCATCATACACTAACTTCATAAACCGTTTGACACATTTTCATCACACAGGTTGACATAGCCTTCCTGGCATTTTTTTAGTTATTGTGCTAAGACATTTACATTCTACATTTACTAAGTTTCGCATATACCCTTGTAAAATGCACCGCAGGTGTAATCCCACCTATCCCCGTCCCTGTAGGCCCCTCCCCCCTCCCTCCCATCCCTTTCCCCCTTCCCCCTATTCTTAGGTTGTAACTGGGTATAGCTTTCATGTGAAAGCCCTAAATTAGTTTCATAGTAGGGCTGAGTACATTGGGTACTTTTTCTTCCATTCTTGAGATACTTTACTAAGAAGAATATTTTCCAGCTCCATCCATGTAAACATAAAAGAGGTAAAGTCT
>CAUYPK010061630.1:0-28121 GCA_963574355.1 Loris lydekkerianus
ACCAAGGTGGAATTTTTGGAAATATCTGGTCAACCCTGAGGGTCAAGTTGTGAAGTTCTGGAGGCCGGAGGAGCCCATTGAAGCCATCAGGCCTGACATAGCAGCTCTGGTTAGACAAATGATCATAAAAAAGAAGGAGGACCTATGAGAATGCCATTGAGCCATTCTATAGCAATAGAGTAGAGCCATTCTACAGTATTCTGCATGAGGGTGTGATCCCGTTTTAACACCCTGACAATCAATGGTGGCAATGAAGGATGACTTTTTATGTTCTCTAGCCCAGGTGACAGAGCAAGATCCTGCTCCAAAACAAAAATACAAAAAGCATTTGATAAGGTTCATGTCTCACCTTGTCGCTCTCCATAGAGTACCGTGGTGTCACAGCTCCCAGAAACCTCCAGCTCTTGGGCTTAGGCGATTCTCTTGCCTCAGCCTCCCAAGTCGCTGGGACCACAGGCACCCACCACAACGCCTGGCTGTTTTTTATTGCAGTCTGGCTGGGGTTAGGTTCGAACCTGCCACCCTCAGTCTCAGTATATGGGGCTGGCACCCCACTCACTGAGCCACAGATGCCTCCCTATAAGGTTCATGTTTTACAAACAGCCTACAGGTGACACTTTGGGCTGCTGGGGACTGGAGATTGAGTGCAGAGTATCGAGAGTGGTTAGGTGTCTGCCAGGATCAGGTGCCTGGAAGTGATGAGTCCCCAGAGTGAAGCTTCACAGGGATGAAATGGAGAGAGAGCAGGAGGGGGACTGACAAGCACAGGTGATGCTCTGAAGTGTAAGGAAGAAACGAGAGTCAAACACAGCACCCAGATTTCTAATCCAGACAACGCAATAATAAATGGCAGCATCATTTGCTGAGGGAGGAAGCACAAGAGGGAAAAGAGAAGACTCTAGAAGAAGATAATGAGTTTGGTTTTGATTATCTGTGTTTCACACGCCTGGGGGACATCAAGGTGGAGTCATGCAGGAGGCAGCTGGACACGCAGAGTTGGACAGAACCAAAGACTAGTAAAGACATTGGCCAGATGCTGTGATCATACCTGTAGTCCCAGCACCTGGGCGGCCAAGGTGGGGATCACTTGAGTCTAGGAGTTTGAGGCTACAGTGACCTATGATTGTGCCTCTGCACTCCAGCATGGGTGACAGAGCCAGACCCTGTGTCTAAAAAAACAAACCAAAAAAAGAAAAAAAAAAAGATCACAATACAGAAATATTCCTATGTGATTGCATTCACTTTTCATCCAAAAGTGTCAGAGGAAGCAGGGTCCAGGGCAGGACCTTAGGTTGGAAGTTGTCACATCCACATTCCCATGGTCACTACCACCTGACGTGTCATTTTGACAAGCATGGGATTCTTCCTTCCAGCTCCCACACCCCATGATCCTTGGCTAAATCTGTGAAGTAGCTGAAGGCCTAGATGGTGCAGGTTACTAGGCTGGGCACTGACCCCATTCCTGCTTCTCTCAAAAAAACTGACAACAACCAAAAGAAGGTTAATTGCAGGAGGAGCCTGGGAGGTAAGCCACACTGTAGGCTCCAGCCTGGTCTTTCTTCTACCATATCCTGCAACTGTTCTCTATTCCCACAATGCCCAGAATGCCCTCCTAAAGTCTCAAGACCCCTCTAGCCATCCCTGGCCTAATCCTTTTCCCCACCCCAACAACCATTTTCTTAAAAACTAGGAGTACTACTTAAAAACTACCCTCATTCTTCCCATTTGTATCTCACTTTATTCTCTACTTTCTGCGGTATATTTACTTTACAGAAACCATAGTTGGGAATCGTGACCAGGGTCTGAAGCCCTGGGATAAAGAAGATGCAGGCCCAGCCCTCCTCAGAAAAGCAGAGAAGGAGTCAACACTGTAATCCAAGGTGATTCAACCATCAGGAGCAGTAGGGTCATAGAGGAAGGGTGATGGTGTGCATGTGTGGGCACGTGTGCACCCGCATGTGTGTGTTCAGGAGGCTCCTCAAACCTATGAAGTTTCCATAAAACATCAGCCCTGAAGGGGGTCTTATAGACCACTTAATCCCACTCCCTCTTTTTATTTTTTTTATTTTTATTTTTATTTTTGAGACAGAGTCTCAAGCTATGTCCTGGGTAGAGTGCTATGGTGTCACAGCTCACAGCAACTTCAAACTCTTGGGCTTAAGTGATTCTCTTGCCTCAGCCTCCCAAGTAACTGGGACTACAAGCGCCTGACAGAACGCCCAGCTATTTTTTGGTTGTAGTTTGTCATTGTTGTTTGGCAGGCCCGGGCTGGATTTGAACCCGCCAGCTCCGGTGTATGTGGCTGGCGTCCTAGCCACTGAGCTACAGGTGCTGAGCCCACTCCCTCTTTTTACATGTGTAGAAACTGAGGCTGAGGTAAGTTGCCAAGGTCACATAGCTGGGAAGAATACCCCAACTCAGATTGGAATCATGTATCTTGAACTTCTAACTGCCATTTCACTGTGCTCTTGCCCTCTCTCTACCCTCCCTCCTAAGTTTAAGAAATAACAACTATATCTTAAGAGGTATATGTGCTAAGATGCTGCCAGGCATCAAAGTTCTCTACACTAATTGATTCATTTATTGCTACACAGCAACTCTAAGAGTTAAGTGTGTTTTTATGTTCTCTTAGTATGAGAATATTGAGTCTTAGCTTAATTGATTAGCTCAAGGTCACATAGTTAACATGTAAAAAAGTCAATCTTGAACATAGGTAGTCTGAATACAGAGCCATATGCATAAAAGAAAATCACATAGTGACTTTCTTTAACATATGGTTCCCAGGTCCTGCTCCCAGAAATTCTGATTCTCTAGGTCTGGGGTAAACAAGGTAAAGTCTGTACTTTAAGGGTTTATAATTTAGTGGCTCTTGGACTGCACTCTGAAAACCCATTTCTAATGTACCTTGTTTCTGGCAGAGTCCTTTACTTCCTTGGGACCCCCTGCTGCCAGGGAGCTCTCTTTCAGGAGTCTGCTGGGAATGAGTGCACTCTGGGAACAGACATATGCCCCCTGGTGGTCAGAGATTACAGGCTAGGAGCTGCAGCCAACAGGGTCCTCAGTCAACTGCACAAATGTGAATTTTTCTAGAATTCCATTCAGCCAATATTACTGAGGTGCCACTATGTGCCAGCACTGAGCCATTGTAACACACAGCACACTGAGAGAAACAAGACTTTGGGGGACTGAATCTTCAAGGTGACTGCTCACCTGTTTACATCCACTGATAAGACAGGCATTGATTTTAAGTAGCAGTTGGACAAATTTCATCTGGTCTAAGTATTTGTATCTGACAACATATGGCTCTGAATTTTAGGGCTTCTGGAAAGCTGAAAAAAAGTGTTTTGAAAAATGCTAAGCCCACACGCTGGAATGAGAACACAGGAGCGTATGCATTTGCAGTGCAGTGGGAAGAAGCTGCCCCAGCTCTGCAGCGGGAAGAAGCTGCCCCAGCTCTGCTGCCTCAGGTCTGGGACCCTGAGACAGTTCTTTCCTCTTTCTGAGCTACAGCTGCCTCACCTGAACCCTGTGAATAATAACAACACGTACCTCATAGAGTTAGGATTAGAATAAAACGGTCTCTTAGAAAAGTGTTTGCCACATGGTAAAAGTTAAAAGACTAAATCTGCAGTAGTTTTGTATACTTTGTAGTTTTATATCATGAAGTACAAAAGATAAATATCGGTGGTTCTGACATCAGTCTTTTTTTTTTTATTTCTTGAGACAGAATCTCATTCTGTTGCCCAGGCAGTGTTAGCCTAGCTGACAGCAACCTCAAACGCCTGGGTTCAAACAGTCCTCCTGCCTCAGCCTCCTGGGTAGCTGGAACTACCAACACCTGCCACAACGCCAGCCAGTTTTTCGATTTTTAGTGGAGGAGGTCTTGCTCTTGCTGAGGCTGGGCTCCAACTCCTGAGCTCAAGGGATTCTCCCACTTTGGCCTCCGAGAGTGCTAGTTTTACAGGCATGAGCCACCATAACCGCCCCTTGCATCAGTATTGATTCATTCAACTTGAAAAGGAACGTTAATAATTCTCAAGCCATTGTAGCTGAGAGACAAAATCTGCTCCAGTTCTGATACATGCACATAAAACCTGTTCCACACTGTGTGGGAATATAAATTAGTACAATAATTATGAAAAATAGTTTGGTAGTGTCTGCTACAACTGAACATATTTATGACCCAGTAATTCCATTCCTAGGTATATGCCCCAAGGAGATGTTTATACATGTTAATGTAAAAACATATACAAGAGGCTGGGCATGTTGGCTCATGCCTGTAATCCCAGCACTCTGGGAGGTCAAGGTGGGTAGATTGCTTGTCTAGTAGAAATAGGGTCTCCCTCTTGCTCAAGCTGGTCTAGATCTCCTGGTCTAGATCTCCTGGATCTAGACCAGCTTGAGCAAGAGGGAGACCCTATTTCTACTAAAAGAAATAGACACACTAGCTGGGCCTTGTGGTGAGCACCTATAGTCCCAGCTACTTGGGAGGCCGAGGCAAGAGTACAAAGCTCAAGCCCAGGAATACAAGATTGCTATGAGCTATGATGACGCCACAATACTCTACTCAGGACAAGAGAGTGAGACTCTGTCTCAAAAAATAAATAAATAGGGCAGTGCCTGTGGCTCAGTAAGTAGGGCGCCAGCCCCATATACCAAGGGTGGCAGGTTTGCACCCAGCCCCAGCCAAACTGCAACAAAAAAATAGACAGGCATTTGGCCGGCACCTGTGGTCCCAGCTACTCGGGAGGCTGAGGCAAGAGAATCGCCTAAGCCCAAGAGCTGGAGGTTGCTGTGAGCTGTGATGCTACTGCACTCTACTGAGGGGAACAAAGCCTTAAATAATAAAAATAAATAGATAGATAGATAGATAGATAGATAGATAAACCAAAACATAAGGCCGGGCTCAGTGGCTCATGCCTGTAATCCTAGCACTCTGGGAGGCCAACGCGGGTGGATTGCTTGAGCTCACGAGTTCAAGACCAGCCTGAGCAAAAGCAAGACCCCATCTTTACTAAAAAATAGAAAAACTGAGGCAAGAGGATCACTTGAGCCCGAGCTGGAAGTTGCTGTGAGCTATGACGCCACGACACTCTACCCAAGGTGACAAATCGAGACTCTATCTCAAAAGAAAAAACAAACAAAAACAAAACATATACAAGAATGTTCATAGCAATACTATTTATAATAACAGCAAAGTGGGAAGACACCTAAGTGTCTATCAACACTAGAATGGATTAAAAACTTGGCATTTTCACAGAACAGTACACAGCAATGAGAGTAAACAAACTGTAGCTACAGGCAACAACATGGGTCAATCTCACAAACATATAAGAGAAAGAAGCCAGAAACTGAAGAGTATAGGCCACGTGATTCCATGGATATAAAGCACAAAAGGGTAAAGTGAATCTATTCTGTTGGAAATTGAAATCATAGTTACCTTTTGGTGGAGAATAATGATCGGAGGGTCTGTGAAGGAGTTTTGGGGAGGGGGTTGCCAGTAATGCTCTACATCTTATCTGTGGGACACTTATACAGGTGTGTGAACTTTATAAAAACCCAGCAGACTGGGCCGTGCCTGTGGCTCAAAGGAGTAGGATGCTGGCCCCATATGCCAGAGGTGGCGGGTTCAAATCCAGCCCTGGCCAAAAACAGCAAAAAAAAGAAAAAAAAAAAGTCTTTAAAAAAACCCACCAGGCTGTTTGCTCATAATCTGCGCACTTTTCTATGAGGATGTTAGATTTCAATAAAAAGTTTACTAAAAATAGTCTTGGTAGGTCCTTCATGACCAGTCACAGAATATAACCAGTCCTTACTTATCACTGAAGCCCAGAGTCCCATACAATATCAGAAACAGGAATTTAATGCTCCTCTGGGGATGAAAGATGTGACCCATCTGGCCCATCTGGAAACTAGATTTCCTGCTCAAAGTCAAGAACAAAAGAGCTATCTGGTAGATAAAACAGGTTCTAGAAAAACTGCACCACTTAGCCATGGAACATAGCAAGAGAGCTAGATACCTGCCTGGAGCCTGTGGGTGACAAAGTCAGGTCTCTAACCCTGTGCCAATCACAGAGGTGCCCCTGAGAACACACCAGACTTGCTGTTTGACAACTCCAGGCCAGGAAATTAGTAACAACTGTCCAGAAATGGTGAAACACATATAGTACTTGCATAGAGAAGCGAAATAGCCACATAGGAATTAGTCCAAAACCTAGAGAATGAAAAATACCCAGCTCCCTGAAGAAAGAAGAAAATAAAGAAGCAAATGCAATGATAGAGAGGCAGCAGATGCAAAAAATAAAAAATTGTATACTTCAGGAAGTACGGATAAAAGGATAGTCTGAAAAATGTTTTAGTTCATGAAACATGAAAATTTATTTATTTATTTATTTATTTATTTATTTATTTATTTCTTTGAGAAAGCATGGCACTCTGTTGCCCTCAGTAGAGTGCCATGGCATCATGGCTCACAGCAACCTCAAACTCCTGGGCTCAAGTGATCCTCTTGTCTCAGCCTCCTGAGTAGCTGGGACTATAGGTGCCCACCACAGCACTCAGCTAGTTTTTAGAGACTAGGTCTCACTCTTGCTCAGACTGTTCTCGAACTCCTGACCTCAAGTAATACACCTGTCTCAGCCTCCCAGAGTGCTAGGATTACAGGTGTGAGCCACGGTGCCTGGCCCGATGAAAACAAATTTAAAAGAAATATATGGTTGGGCACCATGGCTCATGCCTGTAATCCTAGCACTCTGGGAGGCCGAGGCGGGTGGATTGCTTGAGGTCAGGAGTTTGAGACCAACCTGAGCCACAGCAAGACACCCCCCCCCCCAAATCTCTAAAAATAGTCAGGGGTTGTGGTGGGTGCCTATAGTTCCAGCAATTTAGGAGGCTGAGGCAAGAGAATCATTTCAGCCCAAGAGTTTGAGGTTGCTGTGAGAGTTTGAGGCTGCTGTGAGCTATGAGCTATGACTACATGACACTCTACTCAGGGGATAGGAATGAGACTCTGTCTCAGAAAAAAAAAAAAAGAAGAAGAAGAAAGAAAGGAAAGTTTACTACTTATAGAAGTTAGCTGAAAGTATGATCAAAGAATTATTTCAGGGCTTGGTGCCTGTGGCTCAAGCGGCTAAGGCGCCAGCCACATACACTTGAGCTGGCAGGTTTGAATCCAGCCTAGGCCCTCCAAACAACAATGATGGCTGTAACCAAAAAATAGCCGGGCATTGTGGCAGGCACCTGTAGTCCCAGCTACTTGGGAGATGGAGGCAGGAGACTTGCTTGAGCCCAGGAGTTGGAGGTTGCTGTGAGCTGTGATGCCACGGTACTCTACCTAGGGCGACAGCTTGAGGCTCTGTCTCAAAAAAAACAAAAAAAAAAAAGAAAAAAGAAAGAATTACTTCATTAATAAGGAAGACTAATCCAGAAGGAAAGAGTGAAATGCAAGAAGAAATGGTAAATAAATAAATTGGTAAATCTAAATAAGTATTGATCACTAAAAAATAAAATGAAGAACCAAATATTCACATAGAAGAAGGGAATGGAAAGTTTCCATCTCTTTGTTCAGAAGGGTAGGGAAACTGATACCATTAAAATTAAAATATAATTTTTAATATAGTAGAAATTAATGTATACTTTTCAAGACATGGGAGAAAAAAAGAAAACAAGAAAACTCAATCAGAAGGCAGGAAAAGAGGGCAAGAAGCATAGAAAATCATGTCGAATGAGAGATAAAAATGTAAGAATGTAAACTGTAGTATATTGAGACTGTGGGATGTCACACAGCCCACAAAATGAGCCAGCATGGTCTACATGTATCCACACGGACAGATTTCAAAAATATAATGTTGAAGGAAGAAAGTGATTTGAGGAATTCATGTGCATCATATACATCAAATACAATTTACATGCACATTATTCACATATGTTTTTAAATAAAGCACACAAAAAAGTATACAATCAGTTTCTATAAGTATATAGCAAAAATATACAAACATAGATGAGAAGACTGCATACCAACTTCAAGCTTCTGAGGAGGGGAAATGGGAGTAAGACTAGGGTGAAGTACAAAGGAATCTTCCATTTCATCTGTAAGGTTTATTTCGCTTTCTAAAAAGATCTGAAGCAAATATGACAAAATGTTAGCTTTGTTCATTTGGGTTAAAGTTGGGATTACTGGGAGCTATTGGGAAAGTTCTGCCTTGCTCTTCAGAAAGCCTCAGGAAGCTTCTCCGCACCCCTCTCCCCAGCTCCTGGTGGATGTGAACAATGAAGCACACAGCCCCAACTGCTACTGGAAATCATCCCAGAATGATGAAAGCAGCCAGCCTTAGGATGAAGTCAAAGCTGAAGTCAGTAGAACAGAGATGGAAAAAAACCCAGGTCATTGAAACAAACACTGGATCGACCAAGCCTGAAGCTTATCTGACTGTTATTTTCTGTTAAGGGAACTAAATAATTTTCTGATTGTCTATGCCAGTTTGCTTTAGGTTTTCTCTTACTTGTAGCCAAACTTACAATGACTGACACAAAGGATATGGAGAAATGGAGACATATAGCACTATTAGGAGGTAGAGTTAGCAAGATTCAGCCAAACGTTGGATATGATGGTGAGAAAGATTCCCAGATTTCTGCCTGGAGTGGTGCTAGCTCTGAGACAGGGACTATCAAAGGAAGATCAGGTTGGAGTTAGAGTCAACAGTGGAGGTAACCTGAACAGCCTGGCTGTCTTGAGTTTGAGGAATCTGTTGGATGTCATCAAATTGGAAAGGTCCAGGAGATAGTTTACTACTCAAATCTGAAGTTGAAGAGTGGACTGGTTTGAATAATGTCTCCCTCAAATTCATGTCCATTTGGAATCTCAGAATGTGATCTTATTTGGAAATAGGGTCTTTGAAGATGAACTAAAATAAATTAAGATGAGGTCATACTGGATTAAGGTAGGCACAAAATACAATGACAAATGTCCTTATAAGAAGGCCATATGGGGTGGCACCTGTGGCTCTGTGGGTAGGGTGCCAGTCCCATATACCAAGGGTGGTGGGTTTGAACCCAGCCCCAGCCAAACTGCAACAAAAAAGTAGCCAGGCATTGTGGTGGGTGCCTGTAGCCCCAGCTACTCAGGAGGCTGAGGCAAGAGAATCGCCTAAGCCCAAGAGCTGGAGGTTGTTGTGAGCTGCGATGCCACAGAACTCTACAGAGGGCAACAAAATGAGACTCTGTCTCTAAAAAAAAAAAAAAAAAAAAAAAGAAGGCCATGGGAAGATTTTTGGAGATAGTCTCATTTTGTCTACCTTGTAGAGTGCCTTGGTGTCATAGCTCACTACAACTACAGACTGTTAGGCTCAAGTGATCCTCTTGCCTCAGCCTCCCAAGTAGCTGTGACTACAGGCACTCAACTACAGGCCATGGAACACAGCAAGAGAACTAGATACCTGCCTGGAGACTGTGGGTGACAAAGTCAGTTCTCTAACACTGCGCCAGTCCTCCCCCCCCCCTTCCCCCCAAACGGTAAGATAATGTCCAGCTAGTTTTTTCTATTTCTAGTAGAGATAGGGGTCTCACTCTTGCTCAGGCTGGTCTCAAACTCCTGAGCTCGAGTAATCCACCTGCCTTGGCCTCCTAGAGTGCTAGGATTACAGGGGTGACCAACTGTGCCTGACCCAGGAGGAATCAACTCTTGATTTCAGACTTCTGGCTTATAGAACTGGAAGAGAATACATTTCTGTTGTTTTAAGCCAAGTTTGTAGCAAATTTGTTATAGTAGCCTCAAGAAACTAATACAAAGAGAGATGTCTGAATTTGAAATGTAGATATGGAAGTCATCTGCACAAGGTGTTTTTGTTTGTTTGTTTTGTTTTGTTTTTTTTGAGACAGAGTTTCAGTATGTCGCCCTTGATAGAGTGCTATGGCATCACAGCTCACAGCAACCTCAAACTCTTGGGCTTAAGCAATTCGATTCTCTTGCCTCAGCCTCTCAGGTAGCTGGCACTACAGCTGCCCACCACAATGCCCACCTACTTTTTCTTGCAGTTGCTGTTGTTTAGCTGGCCCGGGCTGGGTTCAAACCTGCCAACCTCAGTGGGCTGGCGCCATAACCACTGTGCTACGGGCGCCAAGCCCACACAGTGGTTACTGAACTCTTGGGGACAGAGGAGCTTACTGAAGGAGCATACACAACGAGAAATGAAGGCCAAGAACAGACCCTGGGGAAGGCTGCTATTTATGCAGCAGGAAGAAGAAAAGGAATGGACAAAGAAGACTGAGGAGTAGCAGAGAACGGTGATTTGGAAGTCAAGAGAAAAGAGTGCTTCTAAAGAAAGAAGTGTTTATTCAATAGGCCAAATAGTGTAGAGAGATCTCACACAAGAAAAACAAAAGGAGTCTATTGGGTGTGGCAATACAGAAGTCTCTGTCTTCCTTACCAAAGCAGTTTCAGAAAAGTGGCAAGGATAGGAATAAGAATGCTGTTACTGAAGACTGAGCGGGAGATGAGGACATTGAAACGGTCACTTTTCTTTTAAGGCCTGGAGCTATAAAAGACAGGGTGAGAGTGGGTGATGATCCTACTCTCTGAAGTGGGAGCAGAGTCCTGGGCGGGATTTGAGTTTTGCTTGAGATAAGAGAGATTTAAACATATTTATAAGCTGAGAAAAAGAAATCAGTAGAGAAATAATTTAAATTATAGGAACAGAACATGGAGGCCAAAAAACAGAAATGCAAACTCCATTATTGATGAAACTAGTAGACTTACCGTATATACTCGAGTATAAGCTGAGTTTTTTCAGCACAAAATTTGTGCCAAGTTCAGGTTTTTCAGCACAAATTTTGTGCCGAAAAAACTCAGCTTATACTTGAGTATATAGGTATATAACTTCTAATACTGAAGACCAAAAGTGAATGGGAGCCTTTGAGGAGATGCCCATAACTCACCATTCTCTAAGGGGTGGGGTATGTAGAGTTACTTTCTTCCAAAGAGGGCAGCATGGACAGAAAAATAAAAAAGTAACTTTATAAGTGGAGAAATCTCACAAACACTACCTCAAGTCAGGTGATCAAGGTTAACATCAACAGTGATGACTCATTTGATGGTATGTACTCTTGATATGATGTGATGAGAATGACATTACCCAAGTCTAATTTTGAGAAAAACATTGGATGAATCCTAATTGAGAAATATTATATGAAAATATCTAACCGGTGCTCCTCCAAACTGTCAACGTCATCAAAAACAAGGAAAGTCTAATGATTTGCCAACAAAAAAAGGAGACTGAGAAGACATAACAAAAAAAAAAAAAAAAAAAAAAGTGACATGATAGCCTAACAATAAAATGCATAAGATATCCTTGCTTATATCTTGAAGGTGAAAAAGGTGAAAAAGGACATAGGGGGGTGGTGCCTGTGGCTCAGTGAGTAGGGCACCAGCCCCATATACCGAGGGTGGTGGGTTCAAACCCGGCCCCGGCCAAACTGCAACAAAAAAGTAGCCAGGTGTTACGGCGGGCGCCTCTAGTCCCAGCTACTCGGGAGGCTGAGGCAAGGGAATCACCTAAGCCCAAGAGGTGGAGGTTGCTGTGAGCTGTGATACCACAGCACTGTACTGAGGGCAAAAAAGTGAGACTGTCTCTTAAAAAAAAAAAAAAAAAAATTATGTAAATCTAAAACTGTTCTAAAAGCTTTTAAAGTTTATTTTTTTTAAAGTGAATGGAAGATAGTCTATAGACTGACAAAAAGTCAAACATAAAAGAGGACAGTGAGGAATACCCATTAGAACTTTGAAAGGGGCCTGGAATTGGAGGCACCAAATACGAGTATCCACCTGAGGCTAGGGTTAAAAAGGACACTCAAAACAGGACACTTTTTTAAAAATCTGGATAAGGAGTAACTATATTTTGGTTCTCCTCATCTTTCCACCCATTATCAACCCTTGGGATTTTATATAGAATTTTATATAGAATTAGAGGGGCTTCAGGCGCGATAAGGATAGATTTCTGAATGCAGGAGGAAGAAATGAAAGCCTCAAGTGAATCTATTCCCTCCCACCCAGCTCCAGAAAACTAACAGACAGACGTCAGACAATCAGTGTGTCTTACAAGAAATTGAACCAGACTAAGGAAAATAACTACAGATACTGATTACCTGCGCAACAGAGCAAGACTGTCTTGCTTTTTGTGTGTCAAAAGAGAAAGAGAGGGAAAGGGAAGGGAAAGGAAGGGCCCAGTCCCCAATAAAAAAGCCAGTTGACCACCTGTTGTCAAATAGGAAAACCCACCAATTGACAATCTTCACTCAGGCGTCTAGAATTTCCAGTCAGATTTCCCCGATCAGCTTCTAAACAGCTTTTACTTAAATATGAAAGTACATTCACAGGCAATAACACATTTGAGAAAAACCTCCAATATTTAAAAAACTTGAAATGAACAGACATAAATAAAGGAATCCAAAGGGAATAGAAACAAGGTAGGGAGATGAAGAAAACTTCAGAGAAGCAAAAATATCCTCAAGAGGACAAATGTGGTGGCTCATGTCTGTAATCCCAGCACTTTGGGAGGCTGAGGTGGGTGGATTGCTTGAGCTCACAAGTTCAAGACCAGACTAAGCAAGAGCAAAACCCTGTATCTACTAAAAAAATATATAAAAATTAGCTGGGCATTGTTGTGGCAGGAGCCTGTAGTCCCAGCTGCTTAGGAGGCTGAGGCAGGAGGATCGCTTGAACCCAAGAGTTTCAGGTTACAGTGAGCTATGACACCATGGAACTCTATCCAAGGCAACAGAGTGAGATGCTGTCTCAAAGAAAGAAAGAGAGAGAGAGAGAGAGAGAGAGAGAGAGAGAAAGGAAAGGGAAGGAAGGAGGGAAGGAAGGAAGGAAGGAAGAAAAAAAGGTTATGATCCTCCTTTTTGAACAAAATGGGCTCTTGGACACTGAAAATGTGATAGTCAAACTAATAAATTTGGGAAAAAGAGTTTGTGATAGACAGAATAACAGCCCTCCAAAGATGTCTATGTCCTAATCCTCACAATTTGTAAAGATGTTCTTATATAGCAAAAGGATTTTGCAGATATGATTAAGAAAATTGAGGCTGGGCATGGTGGCTCACGCCTATAATCCTAGCACTTTGGGAGGCTGAGGCCGATGGATTGCCTGAGCTCAGTTTGAGATCAGCTTGAACAAGAACAAGAACAAGACCCTGTCTCTAAAAGTTAGCCAGGCGTTGTGATGGGCACCTGTAGTCCCAGCTACTTGGGAAGCTGAGCCAAGAGGATCACTTGAGCCCAAGAGCTTAAGGTTGCTATGCAGCCTTAAAGAAAGATGGAGACTTTACCTCTTTCATGTTTACATGGATGGAGCTGGAACATATTCTCCTTAGCAAAGTGTCCCAGGAATGGAAGAAAAAGTATCCAATGTACTCAGCCCTACTATGAAGCTAAACTATAGTTTCACATGAAGGCTACAACCCAACTATACCACAAGACTATGAGGAAAGGACCAAGGAAGGAGAAGGGAGGGGGGAGGTTTGGGTGGAGGGAGGGCGATGGGTTGGGCCACATCTATGGTGCATATTTTTATCTATAATAAAAAAAAAAATAAATAAAATAAAATAAAAAGAAAAGAAAAAAAATACAAAAAAAAAAATAAATAAAGAAGGTAATCTGCATCCCCCCCCCAAAAAAAGAGGTGCATTGCAAAGGATGGAGATGAAAACTGGAGCTGTTAGCACTGAATTTCTGGTGACCTGAGTCACTTTTAACCTCATCTTTTTGACATGGTCTTAGTAGAAGGTTAGCAAATTTTCCTTATCAAAGCACAGGGCAAGGTGCTGGTGGAGGGTCTGGAGAGATGAGTCAAATAGAGAGGAGGCTTTGAAATCCTACCTCAGGGCACCAGCTGGGTTACCAAACTCATGGAGAATTATATATGTGTACAATGAATGCAAAAATTGATTCATTTTTAAGAAAATATGCACATTAATGGATTATTAAGTATAAACCCATTATTTATAGAATTACATTGTCTTACGTTTCTTTCTTTGAATTTTGAGTTTAGATTCACTTTATGAATTCCTTACAGGAACTTTGAAATTTTCTTTAAAAACCACTCAAAAGAAAAATCCTTTAACAAACATATTTGTCAGAAATGCTCACAACTTTTGCCTTTGGTTCAGGTTTATCTCATCCTCCTTGACTTCACCTAGGTCTCCAAATAGGGAATTATTAAGTTCTGCTTGAGTTATATAACTCAGTGGAGAATTTCACTCATTTCTCCACTGAAATGGACCTAATTGTAAATAATTTTTTTTGCAGACAGTCACAACATGCAAGAACATGGAAGTTTTCTTTTCTCTCAGTAAGGAAGAAGGTATCTAGAATATTTTACTGTCCTATAGGAATATTCTACATCTTTTGAGTAAAAACTTTCCTCTTTTTAAGACATTTGCAGTCTTCATGAGTTGGGTCCAATTGGATCAAGCTTGTAAGTAAAACAAGATTCCTCAAGATGTGGTTCACATTTATTGAATTTCCAAGAATGTCATTAGGTATGGAATATACTTATCTTGAACTAGTTTATGAAGTTTTTGAATTATTGGTACAGTTTCTAAAATATTTTCTCCATGTTTAAGACTTCAGAGTGTGGTACGGGCGCCTGTGTTTGTCAGATCAATTCCACACTCTTTGTGGGCCTTGTCCAGTTTGGCTGCGGCTGGTATAAGGGCCTTTGAATGTGCTCTGTTATTACTCAGCTGCCTTCTCCAGGAAATGAGTGCTCTTCAGTGTCTTCCTGTGAATGGGAGTTTCGTAGACATTGGGGTAGTACCATTTTCCCTATGGGCTTCCATAAAGGGACACCCTCATCTGTGGGAAAGGTGCCTCAATCTTATTGTCTTCAATTTGCTTCATTCACCATTAATGTGATGGTTTCTGCCTAGGTAATACATGTTTGATACATACTTTTTGTTGTACATCCCTCCCTGCTCCCAGACTAGCTACAAAAAGGAAAAAAAAAAAAAAAGATATAAAATACATCTTAATATTTCCTGTTCTTAATGTTGAATGTGGCAGTTTATTTCATGAACAGCTGTTTTTAAGGTTCAGATGTGTTAGATGCACTAATGGTATCAGCATAAAAATGAAAAGGGAGGTTGATAAATTGAATTTTGATCTTCTTTCAAGACTGGTGAAGGATTTAGGTTGTTTCACCCCTTAGTAGCACTCTGCAGAGGCTCAGATTTCACTTAGAACTTTGATGTGCTGTTTTGTTTATTAGATTTTAGGAGATAGAGAGCTGTGTTTACGATTAGCTGGCTTATGTGAGCATACTGGCATTTCCAGATCTCAGTTATTTCTAGATCTCTTAAGGAAAGTTTACAGCAAGCAAAGATTATAGCTCCACAAACTGTGAATATCTGCCTAGAAATCAGTTGTTAAGCTGCCTATATAGTTTCAGGCAGGAAAACTATAAAATGAGGTCAATTTCTGCAGTGGTTTCTTGTGATAGCTGATCTGTGCCCAAGGTGCATTGGGCCCTTTATATGTACTTCATGTATGCACACTGCTATACAAAAGAAACAGAGGCTCAGTTTTAGCCCTGTTGGAGTGGACTTGTCTGAGGACACTCCAGAACTCACACCTGCGCAGGAAGGTGGTTGACACTTATGCAAAACCGGAAAAATAAGATAATGTGAAAAGCTAACAGGTAAACGGAGGAGCTCAGCTCCTGGATCAGTATCTTTGCCAAGTTTTCCCTCTGCAGGGAGGAATGTGCCAGTAATAGATGATGAAGTGCTTGGTGCAATTCTAAGAGATGATCTTATACTGTCTCCCAAGAATTAAACAGACTCAGTAAGAGGGGCTGTACCAATGAGATGACTCGAGGCTTCCATTTTGAACCTTCTCTATACGCCTAGTGTGAGGACAGTTTTCAGAAAAGCTCTCCAGAGAGGGTGATGCCAGCACAGCTGCCAGCACAGACCCCTTCATTTCCTAGCTGTGTGGCCTGGAGGAAGTGCTGCACACTCCAGAAATTTACTTCTTCATCCCTGAAAAGGGCATAATAATAGTCATTTGTTGTGCAAAGGATGACCGGGATAATCATATTATGTAATACTCACTGAAGTGTTTTGTTTCCACAGAGTGCTGAATAAACATTATAATTATTAAATTGTTATAATTCCCCCTTTAACCACTGAGGAAACTTCTTAGATCATAGATAAAGTGGAAAAACTGAAATTTGAACCCATCTCCTCCTGAATCCAGATTGAGGACTCTTTTTAATATGTCTGGTGGTCTCCTCTTACCCACAGGGGGTATGGTCCAAGACACCCAAGACACTTCTGCCTGAGACCATGCAGGGTTCCAAACCTACCATCCCCTATTATTTCCCTGTACATACTTATGAAAAAGATTAATTTATAAATCAGTCCTAGATTAACAAAAATGAATAACATGAAATGATTATAATGATATATACATATGATAGACTACATTCACATAACTTTTACTTTCTCTTGTTTGTTTCTGGAAATAAACATTGTTTTTTTCCATGTAATATTTTGGGAATGAGACTGTGGAAAGCACAGCAGCAGATCAGGGAGGACCAGTGTGATTAGTACTCATTGAAAATAAAGCGTCTGGATTCTGACTACGCCAGGTAGTCAGGGTCTGATCAACAGGGCGGAGTTAGTTCCTTTTCTGGTGGTGCCCACATCCCAGCCTGCTCTGAAATGCTTCTCCTCATGCTATATGGTCACTGGCACTCAGGACCACTGACTATTACTGAGTGCCCACCATGCTCCAGGCAAATCTGTGACATGGACATCCTGAGGCTGCCTTAGGGGAAGAAGCCATTGTAGGGAAGAGGGTTTCCTAAAACCAGACAGGCGGGAAAGTCTCTCTTACAATTTGAGAGAGTGGTGACACAGGGAATGCTGACCGCAGCTGGTACAGCCCTGGTGGCAGCTTCAGCAGATGTGACACATGTGCTACGTGACATGCACCATTGCTTCACGTGCTCATATGGTGTTAAAAGCTTGGGCCCTCAAGCAGAATCTCTGTGTTCATGTTTTATTTATGTTGCTTATAAGTGGCATGATCTTATATGTGCTACTTAAGCTCCTATGCCTCAGTTTCCTCATGTCTAAGGTCAGCATCGTAACACTGATCTCAGAAGAACCCCATTGCCAGGATTACCTATAGAAGAGGAACTGAATTACGTTTTTTGGTGCATGCAGATTTAAGCTTTCCCTGACTTGTCTTTCTGCACTTTTCCTCTGTGGACAGTGTGCTGATTGGAGGCACCATGGCTGGTGTCAGCGCTGCCCACCTGTGTTCCCTCAGCCTATCTCGAGGTCTCCTGTGGACGGTTTGCAAGCTGATGCCTACCTGAGTCTCTCTACCTGCAGTGTCCTCTGCCTGGGAAAGCCTGCTTGGCCATGCTCCTTACCTGAGGGCTGAAATTCATACAAAACTGCCCCAGCTCCCGTGCCTCTCACGGATGACTCTAAGATGTGTTCCACAGTGACTCAGAGGCTCCCTGGTGGGACAGAATCCCAGTTGTCCATACAATAACTGGGTCATTAACTAGGTTTGTCTTTTTTCTTTCTCAATGTCCCACTTTCTAAACCTGCTTCCTGGGATCATCCCCCAAATCCCTGTCGCAGGGTCTGCTTTTAGGAGAGATCCCAGGGTATGGTAGGTATAGATTTTAGAGCAGGACTTCCTCCAGCAAATTCTGGCCCCATTACTCATAGTTTTTAAACTTAAAGAAATGACTAAATATCTTGTTCCTTTGATGCCCTTATCTCTAGAAAGGCATAGTGATAAAAGCTGTATCCTATTTTTGCAAACCTTAACTTAAATAATGCACACAAAGTGCTTCCGGACCATTGTCAATTTATAATAAATGTTAGCTTTCATCATTATCACTATTATTATTAACGTCAGTCTACTTTAAATCTCTCAAATAGATAGCATGAACGGTTATATTTAATTGAAGGGTTTGAAATTTCTGGCAGCTTTTTTTTTTTTTTTTTTTTTGATACCAACTCTTTGAGTTTTAAGCTCTTTGAATCCCTGCTGGCCTATGAGCTACAGACCTGTGCCAGTGAAGGAGACGTGTGGCGCTGAGAAAGAGCTAAGCTTGTAGGGTGGAAACTCGGGCTTCACACACCTCAGGGGATGGTCTGATATGGACACTAAGAGGAAGCGCCATGAGAAAGACATGAAATGGATTGGCATGAACTCGGTGCTGACGCCATCCTAGGGCAGCAAGTAAATGGTTTTCCAGAGCTTTGCTAACATTCTGAAAAAATTCAGCTGGCAGTGCCTCCACCTGAACGTGCTATGGCATGTGAAGTGAGAACAAGTGTTCTGTTGAGAGCTTATTATGTCCCAGACATTCTGTGTGTATACCCAGCAATTAAAACAAGTGGGGCTTGGTCCCTGCTGTCATGTCTGGTGAGAGAGAGACACATGCAAACAGATACATTCCAGAACAAGGTGCTATTGCTGCGCCAAGAAGGACAATGACTCCATTTAGGACAAGGCAGGGAAGAAAGAGAATGGGGATTTTCATACACTCTAGTCTGCGGTGGAGGTAATTTCATTTATGGAGAACCTAAAGCTCAGAGAAAGCATGTAAGTTCACTAAGACACACAGCGGCTAGGTGGGAATTGAGCATCTGAGCCAAGTGTCTTTCCCCAGGCGCTTTCTGTCATGCAAGGCTACAGTGGTGACAGGTAGTGAGGCATAGTGAGCAGCCTTCTAGGTATATCTACCCCTGACAGCAAGAAATCCTGATGGTTCTCTGTGTATGTAGTAACAGCAATAGGACGTGTGGTGCCTAGAATGTTCTTTGTTACCCATTACACAGAAAAGAATATGAAGCTGGCATAATTCATGCACACACAATTGGAGTATAAAAAGAAAAAGGGGAGTGTCATCTGGATGACCTGCTGTTTAAAATGGCAAAAGGAAAATGTTATCCTCCTGAGAAAACGTCGTTTTCCTGAGGTCCAGAGAATCAGATGAAGGAATTGTGTTCAGGAACCGTGGATGTAGTTTTGGCTTTTACCTTCATTGATTCCCAACATGAAATTGTCTTTCTTTAGCTGTCCTGTGCATTAAGGCAGAGTTATTCAACTGCTGTGATTTACCAAATCATTTGGATACAGATCTAATGATATTTTTATTCAGACAAATCCGAACCTTGGAGTTGTAGCACAGGATTTAGGAAGTGGGTTGGTTGGTGGGAGTAGTGGTAAAAGGAATCCATAGCACCTGAATATTTAAAATATTAATTTTTATCCAACCGCAAATAATAGTTTCTTCCTTTAGAAGACCAAGATAAGAGAATAAGAAAAAATTAAGCACATGGACATAATTAATTTACATGCAATAATCATAGGCGTTTGTGACATACTATAAGAAAATACATGGTGTTAATCAAAGAGGAACAGAAGACAGTCGATCAGCGTTTATTGAATTCTTTTTTTTTTTTTTTTTTTTCAGGTTAATGTGAGGTTAATGTAATTCTTTTTTTTTCCAGGTCACAATATTTGAATTTGTTGGTTAGAGTTTCTGTGGTAGTTGTGTCCCACACTCAAAAGGTGTGCCATATTGAATTCTTGCTATAGTCTTTTATGCCATGATATTAACAGTTTCATTTTATAAATGGGGATCAGGAGCATCAGATATTTATTAAATGACTTACCTGAGGGCAAGAAGTGGACCTAGAACCCATGTACAATGCTCAACAGAGAAAATTGTTCTCTTCGCTATTATCATGCTTTGTTGCTAAAATATTCCCCCCCAAAACAGGCATCGAGTTAGAATACCTCAGAGGAAAGGAATACAGTATTGGAATTAGGTTATGGGAGATTGTCTGAGGAACACTGAAGTACATGAGAAAGTTCTTGCAAGTAGAAAGAGATGCTAGAAGCCAAGCATCTAGTAGGAGATGGCTAGCAGGAGAATGCGGCCTTGGGAATGACATAGATATGGGGCAAGTCAGGCCCTGTGGTGCTGACTGATGGAGGAGTTTGCAGTCAGCACTTGGTTCAGGTCAAATTCAAGAATACTTTTGAACAATTGTTTTTCAAAGTCAGATGCTAGAGAACAAAAATGAGTAAGGTACACCTCTGGCCTCAAGGAGATGATGGTTTATGGCCACAGGTTATAGCCGCAGGACTTGTTGACCAGAGATTTGATTTTTGTGTTTGAGCTAGAAGAATCCTAAAGCAGTGGTTCTCAACCTTCCTAATGCCGCGGCCCTTTCATGCAGTTCCTCATGTTGTGGTGACCCCCAACCCTAAAATTATTTTCGTTGCTACTTTATAACTGTAATTTTGCTACTGTTATGAATCATCATGTAAATATCTGATATGCAGGATGTATTTTCATTGTTAGAAAGGGGTTGTGACCCACAGGTTGAAAACCGCTGTAAGGATGAGGTTTAATAATCATGATTGAAATAAAGTAGTCACTCTTTATTTAGCCCCATGTTTATGTCTTCCAACCACAAACTTTGGGACTTTTTCAATCTTACCCGAGCACTTTTCCTACACGGTGGCCACAACTTTTAGTTTGCAGTGCAACAGCAAACTAGTATAAACTTAGTTTTGGGTTTGTTTGTTTTTTTATAATTTCACGGACAGATTTAATCTTACCATAGATCTTAGCAACTCCAGCATATGATTTTTTTTTCCTTTCCTTATTAACTCAAGAATTTTCAACTTTTCACTTAAAGGAAGTAGTACTTTATAGCTTCTCTGGCACATCTGAATTGCCAGCATCACTACTCTTGTGCTTTGAAGACTTTATAACATAAAATGAGGGTGACTTGGACACAAGCGTGGTGATACACCAACACTTGATCTATCTAAGAGCTGAAATGGCTACTAAGTGACTCAAGGGCCAGTAGAGTATATACAGCATGGATATGCTGGACCAAAGGATAATTTACATCCCAATATGAAGAGGAATGGTGAGAAATTTCATTAAGCAGGTCTGAATGGTACACGATTTAAATGATACATTGCTCATTTCTGAAATTTTCTATTTAACATTTTTGGACTATCATTGACTGCAAGTAACTGAAACCACACATAAGGGAGGCTACCCTAGTTAATATGGGATTGGGGTCTTACCAGACAAAATATTCCAACAGTGCCAGATCATACAACTCATGCAAAAAGAATTCTTTGACAATAGCGAGGTAAAACAGCACGGAAGTAGCCAGGGTCTTAAGAGGAAAAAGTGTGGCAAATTTGTGAGATGTGGCTGAGAAGGGGTGTTTGCACTTAGCAATTTAGGTGTGCTTCAGGATAAACACGAGCAAGCATGGACCACGTGCTGTGAATTTGTAACGTTGAGCTGTCTCTTCCCAGTAATTAGGAGGTGGGGAGAGGTATATATTTTTTCTTATTTCTTCCAGCCCTTGTATATTTTTTATTGTCAAATGAGGCAGAACCCAACATCGGGAGTTAAGTAAATCAATTCCAACCCCAGGGAACCTTCTATGTGCTAGTTCATGGAAATTCTAGGGTAGTTGGATTGTACAAATATGTAAGGTCTACCAAGGTTGCAAACTCAGCTTAGAAAAAGTGCTACATCCCTGATTGCTGAATATCACTATGGTCACCTTTGAAGTATTCCCCTTGGGAAGCTATGCAGTGAACCAGTGTCTAGTTCACCCTTCAAAGCAATTTGGAACTCTGTTTGTAGAATGGCCATCAGAACTGTCATTGTATTACCCTTGATATACTGAGTGTCATCAAAATGTCTTCCTTTCAATATTTTCTTTATTTTGGGTAAAGAAAAAAGTTATTGGGAGCCAGAGCAGGTGAGTAGGGGGAGTGTTCCAATACAATTACTTGTTTACTGACTAAAAACTTCCTCACAGACAATGTTCTGTGACCTGGTGCTTGTGATGCATCATGAATTGTTGGTGAAAAGTTCAAGTTGTTTTTATATAACTTTTTCACGCAGCTTTTTGCCACTTCCAAATAGTAAACTAGTTTTCCAAATAGTAAAAATGTTTTCATCAGTCCTGCTTATTAGTAGATACCCTGACCTCTTTTTATTAGTGGTGCTTTCTCTGTCATCAGAAAAATGTTTAATCCCTTGCTGTTTTCTTCATGATATTGACCCCATAAACTTGGACTAACATGGCCCTGATTTCACATCAACTTTTGCCAAGTTCAATAAGAAATTTAATGTTTATTTTTTGCTCTAGTTCAAGCCCTGACTTTCTTGCAATTGGCACTCAAAAATGGGCAACAATAATGAATACCACTCAGCAAGACACCGCCACACATTGACATGAACACAGCTATGAGACACTGATATACCAAGGTTATGAAAGCTTACTGAGTTGTTTGTACAGTGCTACTGATGTAAGCACATGATGGAAAGTTCATGAACTTAATTGTCAAACTGTACATAATACCAATTCACTCTCTGGGGACTCAAAATCTAAATATGGGTCGAGAAGATAACCAGTAGGTAATTCCAATGTTTGCAGTTGAAATGTGGCACAAAATGCTTACTATTTGAGTAAATTTGTTCCTCTCATGATCTGATGATGCCCAGTGTATATCTCTGTTATAGTAGGTTTCACTTTGGACCAAAGTGGTACGATTTCTTTTTTGCCTCCAACATTCAATTGTGTGTCTCCTGAGGGCGGAAAGAGTGTCAGAAAAAGTGTTTTAACTTTCTGGCACTTAAAATATAGCTCAGAGTTCAGGATCAATAAAAATTTGAATAAAAGAACACATGATAGAATAAGTGCTAGACTTTTCTTTTATCACTATTGGTACAGTTTATAAAGTAGGTATAAATATTGTCCACGAGAACAAAGCAATTCTCTGTAAATTTTCTATGATAGAATATACAAATAAGACATAACACACTTCCTCCTTGGCTAATGGACCTTTTAGTCATTTGACAGAGGGTGCCAAGCAATGTATACACATTTTAAGAAAGGAAAAAGCTGTATTAAAATTATAACACTCAACAGATACTGATAACAAAAGATGAATACAAATCATGTTGTGCACCTCTTATAGTTGCAGAAGTCAAATGCGATTTGAGTTTTGCACATCTAATACAGTTTTTTTTTTCCTTTCTTGAAATGTGTAGACATTTTTGGCATCCTCTATCTGTGTGTACGTGTGCATATGTATACACTGACTTCCATTCTGCACTTTGATGCTCTGTATATACAGTCAAAGTGAACTATTTTGTTTTTGGCAGCTGCTTTCCAGCAGGCAATGTGCTAATTGTTAGGGGTGATCTTTAACTTTTTTTAAAAAAGGGATTAATTTGTCTTTAAAAATGTATTTATTTTTAAAAACTTATGTATTGTGTGTGTTTATAGTGTACAATGTGATGTTTTGAAGTCTATACATGTACACATGTACACGGGCAAATATAGCTAATTAACAAATGCCTCACATAGTTATTATTTTATGGTTAGAACATTTAATATCCTCTCTTTTAGCATTTTTAAAGAATACAGTGCATCACCATTAACTATAGTCACCATGTTACACAAGCAATGGCTTAAACTTACCCGTCCTACCTAACTGTATCCTTTAACCAGCATCTTCCCAACCTTCCTGACCTCAGTCACTGCAGCCTCCGGTACCACATGAGTTAAGTTGTTTTTAAATACTTCCTGTATTTATGGAAACATACTGAAGCCAGTGGGATATGGTAATATAATCATTTTACTATCTCAAAGCGTCTCTGTTTGAGATAGTAAAAGAGCTTACTTTGAGTCTTGTAAATAAAGTGTTATTTGAGAATAGAACACAAGAGGGCACCAAAGAACAAGGAAAAAATACACACACGCACACAAACTGAACTTCTGGCTTTGGAATAGAGACTTTGCTAAATTTATCACCTTTTTGTAGTCTATTTCTATTAAGTCTTATTCTTTAAATGCCACCAGGTATTTTTAAACATAAGAAGCTTTCCAGACTTGTATTAAAGAAAGGAAACTATCCAGTTCCCAAGCCATGCAGCAAGCTCGGGCAGACACCTCTATGTGACTGCCCAGAGGTCGTCTTGCACACATGACTCTCTCAAGTTTTTTAAGGTCCCCCCATTGCCCCAGCTAGAGTGCTATTTCCAGAGAGGAAGCAAACCCTCTGGAAGATTCAGAAAACCACTGCAGCTCCCATTTTTACAAAAAACCTTTACTCCAGGCCCCAAGTACACAGGAGGTCTCCCTGGAGGCAGAAACCTAAGGATGCCATTCAAGAAGAAAAAGACAGTGGGCTTGATGTTAGCTCACATCCCCATGGCTTCCATGAGAGACATAGCTCAGAGGCAACAGTGCCTTGCCAATTTCTGGTGCTGAATTTTGATTTGAATTTGAAAAATCATCAAACATGAACATGATTTCCATGATATGATAGTCTCAACTCGTGATATCACTAGGGAGTTGTGGCAGTTTTTAGCTGGCATTGATCAATGAAAACCCAATTGATTTGACTCAAAGCCCCATGGATATATGTGTGAATATACGTAGCCCCAGTCTATTTCATCTGGCTCTGGGATTCTGGGTCCACATTTCTGAATATCTGCTGGTCATTCCCACATGTACAGTTGTCCCTTTGTGTCCTAAATTCTTAAATCATCTCTCTCTAGATTATGTGTAATACATAATGCAATGTAGATTTTATGTAAATATTTGTGATACTGTATTATTTAGGGAATAACAAAAGAAAAAGGTCTATATGTATTCAGTACAGATGCAGTTATTTTTTGCAATATTTTCAATACCAGGCTGATTAAATCCATGAATGTGAAACACATAATTACCAAAGGCAGACTATATATTCCACTATATCTCTAACTCAGAATGTTTAAAATAGAGCTCATCGGTGTTTTCTTCCAAATCCACTTCTCTCTTCCTTTGTTTTATCTACAGTGAGTGGCAAGACCAAGTTATCCAGGCTGGAAAACCTTAAGAGACCCTCAGCTTTGTCCCGCTGTGCCCCTACACCCATTCCTGTCATTCAACTGGTCATCTCAGTGTCTCTTGTATTCCTGCCTTTTGTTCATTTCTCTGCTATGAAGTGTTTTGAATTTACTATTTATTTGCCTTTTTTCTGAGTAAGTTCAGTAGTTTCTCTGCAGTCTGTTCTGATCCTCATCTCATCTACCACATTGTTTACAGAATAAAGGCCAGTTTCTTCACAGTAAGTGCAGTCTGTCTCCTGTCTGTCCTGTCTGAACCCTCCCTTCACCACTCACAGTCCCTCTCCTCCCCGATGCAAACAGACACACACACCCTCCCCCTTAGCCATCTTCCAGATTTGGGGCACATTTCACCTTCAGTAACTTCTGCTGCCTATGGCAGAGCGTAGAGGTTAAGCCATGGCCACTAGTACTAAACCAGGGGCAGATGCTGCCCACCACCTCTTATAATAAATCAACTTTCATTGGAACCTATAAAGGAGCATGGTTGAATCTCACCATAAAAAATGCCAGACAAGAAAGGAGACACAGTACATGGTTCAATTTATAGAAATCTATAGAAATTTATAGAAAGCACAAACCAATCTCCAGTGACAGAGGACAGATCAGGCATTGCCTGAGGAGGGGTGTGAGGAAGGGATTACAAAGAGGCATGAGGAATCTTTGGGGCTGATGGATAGGTTGCTTATCTTGACTGTGGTGATGATTTTATGGGCCTATTTGTATGTTAAAATTTATCAAATGACACACCTTAAATCCATGCAGCTTAAATATGTCAGTGGTATGTCAATGAAGAAAAAGACCTTATGGAGAATATCGAGTGTCAGTTGTTACAGTCTCAGCCTCAGGCAGCCTGAGGGGTGACTCTGCCTTGGTAGAAAGTTCACTGAAGGAATGTAATTTTCCAGAGTTTAGCGGTTTCTACTCTATTACTAGTTCTAAGAATTCCAACCTATTCCCAACTCTGGTCTCTCATCAAAGACATAGGACTTAATCATCTTCAAAGCACGTTCTACAGTTCTTGAGTTTCTTTGAAGTTCATTTTGTAGGTTCATTCCTCACATATTAGCTGGTACCTACATTTACTCAGGCAGTACGTTTCTGGTACATTAATATGCCTGTTCCATCATTGCTGTAGGTGATTGCCTCTGCTATTAAAACACGCTTTCTTCCTAAATTTTGCATCTATCTTTGGAACGCCAGGAGATCATCTGTGAAAATATTCCTGTATAGGAGCAGAGAAATCAGCCCGCTCAGTTTTCTTACTGGGTCAAATGACCCTTTTCAAGTGCACACCACATGATATTTGATTTAGTGTCCTAAATTTGTGTTTTCTCTTTCAAAAATTTAATAATAAAAGGATGTATTTAGTTAGGTCCAAAAATCACAACTAAAGAAAAGAATTATAAAAAAAAATTAGAAATAGAAGGATATTTTATGAGAATATGACAGACTTCAGAATGAAAGATATCACTGGAAAAGTCTTCATTTCTTAGGACCATATAAATGACACTAATTTTACACAGTGTTTTTAAAGTTGAGTTTTCTGTTACAGAAATTTATACGTTGCTTAAGATATTCAAAAACTCGTGGTTGAGCAATGTTCCCTTGAAAGGAGAATTTGCTGGAGTTTCTCTAAACCTTACCTGTTTCAATTTCAAATGACCTAATACTAACCTTGCTTATTTCTAGGGAAGTTTCCTTAGCAACATGCCAACACCTTGAACTTGCTTACAGGAACATGTCCTTAACATTGGTACCACATATAAACTGGAGACCAAAAAAAAAAAAAAAAAAAAAAAATGGAGGCAACACAGTAAAGTTTAGAGAAGAGTCATTTGGGGCATCCAGGTGGCCGCTAGAACAGCTATGCTATGCGATGCTAGTTATTCACCTACCAGTTCACTTGGAATTGAATGTAGAAAGTGCAAATATGGAAAAGAGCCCATGCTGGACACATACCCAATGTTACCTCACTTACCTTCACCACATCCCCTTGATGAAAGTGATTCTATTCTTCCCAGTTTGCAACTTGGAGAGACTGAGGCTAAGAGATATTTAGATGATTATCCAAAGTTGCACAGCTAGAATGGAGAGTTGAAGCCAGGTCTAGCTAACTCAGAATCCTGTGTTCTTTCTCATACCCTGCTGGCTCACTCCTTATTAGGAGGCAGTTGAAATACCATTCAGCTATTTCCTTCAGCTGGTGTTTTTAGTTTGCTGGTTTCAGTTTCTTAGGGACACCCTCAGTGGCTCACAGGACAGATTATACAATTGTGTTGTGATCGTTGTGTGCTATTATCTCTGCAAACTCTCGTGATGCCATCATGGCACTGGAATGGTGGATAATCCTAGGTGGATGTGAAGAAATCTCAGCCTTTCTTTAGTTCACATTAGGATTTTTTCTTCCCTCTACACAGTTTTTGCACTGTGTGTCTCAAGTTGACCAAATGTGGGCCAGAATAGGACAAAAATGGGTGTTGCCAATGGTTTGACCGATTTAGGTACGTATGGCAGCTGTCAATCAGATGTGATGTGAGCATTATAAATGTTTAAGCCATACTCTACTTCCCTCCCTTCCCGTGGCAATGCTCTTTATTTTCTCTATGTCTAAAAGATCCTGTGGTTTATCCATTTTCATTCTATACTTAACATAGCCTATGAATTTTATTCATCCTATTTTATGAATTTTATTCATCCTATTTGTTTTTGTTCACGTAGCAAAATTGAATTATTTTATTTTATTTTATTTTTATTAAATCATAGCTGTGTACATTAATGCGATCATGGGGCACCATACACTGGTTTTACAGACCGTTTGACACATTTTCATCACACTGGTTAACATAACGTTCCTGACATTTTCTTAGTTATTGTGTTAAGACATTTATATTCTACATTTACTAAGTTTCACATGTACCCTTGTAAGATGCACCGCAGGTGTAATCCCACCAATCACCCTCCCTCTACCCCCCTCCCCCCTCCCTCTCCCCCTTCACCCTATTCTTAGGTTGTAACTGGGTTATAGCTTTCATGTGAAAGCCATAAATTAGTTTCATAGTAGGGCTGAGTACATTGGATACTTTTTCTTCCATTCTTGAGATACTTTGCTAAGAAGAATATGTTCCAGCTCCATCCA
>CAUYPK010061631.1:0-11084 GCA_963574355.1 Loris lydekkerianus
TGGAGACTTTACCTCTTTCATGTTTACATGGATGGAGCCGGAACATATTCTTCTTAGCAAAGTATCTCAGGAATGGAAGAAAAAGTATCCAATGTACTCAGCCCTACTATGAAGCTAAATTATAGCTTTCACATGAAGGCTACAACCCACCTATAGCACAAGACTATGGGGAAGGGAGGGGGGAGGTTTTGGTGGAGGGAAAGTAATGGGTGGGGCCACATCTATGGTGCATCTTAGAATGGGTACAGGCGATTGCACTAATGTACGCAGCTATGATTTAACAATAAAAAAATAAAAATAAAATAAATAAAAATAGCATGGATAGGTAAGATGCTACCAGTATACTTGATAAGCTAGACTTAGACTAAAAGATTAGAAATAAAGAGAATTGGCTCTCCAGAACACCACAGGAAGAGGCAAGTTGGGCATCTCTTGGGCATTCATCTTAGTTATTAACAAACCAACAGATTTTTAAAAAATGTAAAAGAAGCAGGGCATAGTGGCTCATGCCAATAATCCTAGCACTTTGGGAGGCTGAGGCAGGAGGATGCTTGAGCTTGGGAGTTTGAGACCAGCCTTAGCAAGAACAAGATCCTGTCTCTACTAAAAATAGAAAACTTAGCCAGGCATGGTGGTAGGCATGTAGCCTCAGGTGCTTGGGAGGCTGAGGCAGCAGCATCAGGCTGAACCCAGGAGTCTGAGATTGCTGTAAGCTAGATCAATGCCAGGGCACTCTAGTCGGGGAAACAAAGTGAGATTTTGTCTCAAAAAATTAAAGAAAAATTAAAAATATTTTTAAAAACCTAAAAATATGAAAGCAAGAGAAATGAGTCAATCTGTAAAAATTTTTTTTTTACTTAGAGTTTAGGTTTACTGTTTTACATAAGGAGGGTCAAAAGCTGCCATTACCCAGTCAATGAAAGAAGTAGATAAATATCATTCAGAGTCACAAAAGTAAAGCAATGAGCAGAGAACTTCTACACAGGACCCTGAATTTTCTATTTTTTGCTGGATAATAAGTTCCCTTCCAGGGTGCTCAGTGGAAGCAACTGGCTTGTTCTTGCAGAGGATTATCAGTGGTGGACACAGCTGTGCATATCTGGCACACAGTGGTTTGGTTTGATTTTGTTTTCCAGATTTGTCTGCTCTCAAACCTCCCTCACCCTACAGTTGTTGCTCCGAGTCCTCTAATCCTCCTCAGAGAACATAAGAACTAAGCCTGAAGCCTGTCGTGTTCACCCTTTTCCCCAAAGGTAATCTGCCCTCACAGACAGTTAAATTATTTTCTCTTTTAAATAATTGCAAACCATGTTTGGGGAAAAAAACGGAGAAAATGGACGTAGTATCAAAACTTCGATCTTCACTTAATATGAAACCCATGTCTACTGCTAACTTTTGAAATCCTGACTTTTATTATTACTCATACAAGCAAATCAATGTTGGGGAAATATCCATTGTACAAGTCAAGAAGGAGGAATATTGGCTTCAGGATCCTATAGCATTTATCTTATAGGTCAGGTATTGGCATGAGATTAAAAATTACAACTCAAAACTGACAAAGAATACCCATGTTTTAACTATGCAAAGAGTTATTGTAAGAAATTTCATGTCTGTATGATTTGACTAAAGAGAAACCAATGAAACAATTATCTGAGCTAAGGCTAGTTTTGTTTATCTTGTATACCATCTAATATTTTTTTATCCATACTAATAATCACGAAATGGTCTAGGTTTGTGAATATTTTCATCCAGCAAGTAGGAAATAGTTTCCTTTGATTATTTTATTCATTCATTCACTTGGTTGACAAATAGTTATTGACCACATACTTTGTCAGCAAGGTTCCAGGTATCTGAGACCCAAGAATAAACAAAAGATACAAATCACAGATGAAAAAAACACACAAAAACCCTTGGCTCCACTGAATTTAAATTCTAATAAGCAAGACAACGATAAACATTGGACATATTAAATAAATTAACTATGCAAGATTTTACAAAATGATATCTGCTATGGATAAAATTAAAACAAGATAAGAGATTGAAAGTTCTTTGGGGAGTAGCAGTTTAAATAGTTGGTAAGGGTAGGACATTGAGGGACTGATATTTGAGCAATGATTTTAAAGAGATGAGGAAATTAGCCATGTGCTATTTTAGAAGAAGACAATTTTATCCAGAGAATAGAAAACAAGAAGGCCAGTGTGGTTGAATATAGGAAAATAAAATGAAGAAAAGTAAGAGATGAGAAAAGCTGAAGATGTGGCCCTGCGTAGGACCTTGTTGAACATTGTGAGGACCTTGGCCTTTTTCTTTGAAATAAGAGCCACGTGAGGATCGTGAGCAGAGTAAGGGATTGTACTTGTTCTGTAAGGGCCATTTAGCTGTAAATCCTTGTGGGGATAAGAGGATGAGTAGAACATGGCAATCAGTTATGAGAGTTGGGCAGTAATTTGGATGTGATAATGGGTACTTTACCCCCAGGGTCAAGGTACTTTAAAATATTTTTTGATGAATGAAAAAATGTTTTTTTTTAATTTACAAGTCAGCTTTATAATCAGATTGCCAATTAAAACTTCTACAATCGAGAGGCCTCAAGATGGCTCAATAGAGGCATTTGGCACTCACTTCCTCCACAAAGAACCAAAATACCAAGTACATAATTACACTTCAAATAGATCATGTAAGAGATAGCCTAGAATTCAATAAGGAAGTAAAGGGGAAACATCTAAAGCAGGCATCCTCAAACTTTTTAAACAGGGGGCCAATTCACTGTCCCTCAGACTATTGGAGAGCTGGACATAGTTTAAAAAAAAAAAAAAAAAAAACTAAAGAAATTCCTATGCACATTGCACATATCTTATTTTGAAGTAAAAAACAAAATGGGAACAAATACAATTCACACCATCTCATGTGGCTAGCGGGCCATAGTTTGAGGACCCCTGATCTAAAGCAAGGACAGAGAGGAAAGTGAGGTTGCCTGTTTACCAAGATTGGCTGGGAGCCTAGAGAGCCTTCCAATGCAAGGAAAGGGTAAATGAGTGACCCCTGTGTCCACATTGCCAATGTGGACTCCTGAATTCTAGCCACACCAAAGCCCCACTGACATTGTGTGTTTACAGATAGTGCTGTGCCTGCCTGGCCCCATCAGAGCCAAAGCACAAGTCACTGGCAAAGCCCCTGCTGCTACCAGGAGTGACGATGCCACACACTCTCACACATCCCAAGGGAAAATTTTCCTGCTCACAGTAGTCAATGCTACTGCTGAGTCCAAAGCGCAAACAAAGTAATTATTACTCAGTGCCCTGCAAATAATTACTACCACAGAAAGCCACATGGCTTCCCAGCAGAAGGGCTGTAGCACAGCTGCTGCTGCCCCTACCCAAGCATTCTACCACAGACCTGTGCATTGCCGCATGCCTGCCCACCATAGTCAGAATCTGTATGTACAATTGAGGAGCCTGAAGACTGATCCATCTGGGCCAGATGAACCTCCTTAGTGCCTGACCCTGCTGACTGCAGTCCTGAGACACACCCAACCTATTCAACCACAGTTTGCACCTGACCACTCCTTCTAGAGGTCTGAGGTTGAGCTCACCAATCTGTCGCTATTACCAGAATGAGCATCCACCTGCACACAACACATATGGGCCATCCAGTCCTTCACACCACCATCAACACCAGTGTGGAACACTTGTCACCCAGAGGGTTGTCCTGCCCCTGCTACTCTCATCATTTACACCCTGCCAGCTGGCCAGAAGCCCAAGAAACTGCTCATATTTTAGGCCCATGATTTCCCTTACCAGCACCCAAGTAAGCCAAGAATCATCATGCTGTCACCAGTGCTAGAGTACACTGCCCAGAGCTCAAAGACAAGCACATTTAGCCCACTGATGCCATCACTGTGGCCCGAGGACAGATCTACCTGGCCTCCCTAAGTGCAGCAAAGCTCCATCACAGCTGCCACTAACAACTGCATCATAAAGTTATTGAGGAAATCAGAGGCACCACAATGCTGTGGCTGATGAAATCATGTGAAGAATACACTCCTGTACACTCCTAAAATTAAAATCAAAGTGCACTATCTAATCTGCCCCATAAATACATCTTCATAAAAGGTCCTCTACTACTAATGCAGATTAAAATTTGGAAAAAACAACTGTTACCCCACAAGAAATGTAATGAACACAAGAAATGTAAAATAGCAGGAAAATAAAACAATTCCAGAAGTGCACAGTCATACTTTATCAACAGTCCCAATCAAAAAGAAATGTATCAAATTTCAGAAAAAGAATTCAAAATAATGAGATCAAATAAATTCATTGAGATAGAAGAAAACACAGAAAAATAATACAAATAAATCAGAAAAACAATTCAGGATATGCATAAGAAATTCACCAAAAGAGATAAACATCATAAAAAAAAAACAACCAATAAGAAATTTTGAAGAATTCATCAAACGAAATTCAAAATTTACTTGAAAGCTTCAACAATAGTTGGAGCAGAAGAAGGACTTTCAGATCTTCACGACAGTTCTTTTAAAAACACACTCAGACAAAAATAGAGAAAAAAACAATAAAAAAAGAAAGAACAAACCCTACATGATGTATGAGACATCATAAAGTAACTAAATATATTGGAACATAATTATTTGTACCCTTAGGTTAATCTCAATTCTTTTTTTATTTTAGGTTATTGTGAGGCTACAAATAACCAGGTCACACTTTTTGAATTTGTTAAGTAGAATCCCTCTTATAGTTGTGTCCTGCACAAAAAGGTGTGCCAAATACCCCTACCTTGTGCCTTTAAGTGGGAGCACACCAATCCCCCATCTCCATATTCCCCACTTCCTTGTTCTCCTCCCCCTACAGAATTAAGTTTTTCTCCTATCGAGTGTGTGTTAGATTGTCTATTGACTTCATAATAAAATTGAGTACATTGGATACTTGCTTTTCCATTCTTGTGATACTTTACTAAGAAAATTGTGTTTCAGCTCCATACAGGTTTCTACAAAAGTTGTAAAGTCTCCATCTTCTCTTACGGCTGAACAGCATTCCATAGTATACATATACCAGAACTTGTTAATCCATTCCCGACTTGATGGTATTTAGGTTGTTTCCACATCTTGGCAATTGTAAATGGAGCTGCTACACAAATTCTAGTGCCAATGTCTTTTTGAGACAATGATATTTTATTTTCTGGGTAGATGCCGAGTAGTGGGATTGCAAGATCAAATGGGAGGTCTAATTTGAGGACTAATTTGAGGTTCTTTGAGGACTCTCCATACTTCTTTCCAAAGATGCTATATTAGTTTTCACTCCCAGCAACAGTGTAGAAGTGTTCCTCTCAATGCCAGCATCTGCAACTCTGGGACTTTGTGATGTGGGCTATTCTCACTAGGGTTAAGTGATATCTCCAGATGGTTTTGATTTGCATTTCTCTGATGAGCATATTTTGAAATGTTTCTTAGCCATTCATCTGTCTTCCTCAGAGAAGGTTCTGTTCATGTCACTTGCCCAGTGATATATGGGATTGTTTGCTCCTTTTTTGTTGATTAATTTGAGTTCTCTATAAATCCAAGTTAAATTTGATTTCTCTATAAATCCAAGTTATCAAGCCTTTGTCAGAATTACATAATATTAACATGATTATTCCAGAAAAAGGATATAACAATCCTAAATATATATGTATCCAGCACCAGAGCACACAGATACATGTATATAAAGCAAATATTATTAGATCTAAAGGGAGACATGAACTGGATGTGCACCACATGTACTCATCAGTACAATTGGCCAGTTCCTTATGTTGACCACCTCTGTATGTTGACCAGTGTTTTATAGTCCCTTAGGTGGTCAAATTGTAGAGATTTTACTGTATTTCAGAAAACAGAAGAAGAGGAAATTCTCTCTAACTCATTCTGAGCCCAGAATAAGCCTGATACCAAAACTTGACAAGGATAAAAGAAATGAAAACTTCAGACCTATATCCCTGATAAACATAGATGTGAAACTTCTCAACAAAATACTAGTAGGTAAAATCCACACTACATCAATATATAATCCCCCATGATGAACACCAGGGATGCAAGGATGGTTCAACATATACAAATCAATAAATATAATATATCATGTCAGAAGAATGAAGGAAAACACTCATATGATTGTCTCAATAGAGGTAAAAAAAAATTAATGAAATTCAACAATCCCTTATGATGAAAACTTTCAACAAACAGGGATAGAAAGAATATATCTTGACATAATAAAGACCATATATGACAACACTACAACACTTCAACTACCATCATACTGAATGGAGAAAAGTGAAAGCATTTCCTCTACTAACTGGGGAAAAAAAAATGATGTACATTTTCACCATTCCTGTTCAACATAGCCCGAGCAATTAAGCAAGAGAAAGAAATAAAAGGAAAAGATAAAGTCAAATTTTCCCTTGTTGAAAATAATATGATATTATACCTAAAAAAGCCTAAGGACACCACTACAAAACTACTACATCTAATGAATTGATTAAGTTTGCACAATACAAAATCAACATACAAAAATCAGTAGCATATGCAGTCACTAATAATAAACTAGCTGAGAAAAAAATCAAGAATACTATTCCATTTACACTAAGTACTAAAAAATCAGAATAAATTTAACTAAGGAAGAAAAAGTCTCTATAAGGAAAACTTAAAAAAAAAAAAAACTGATAAAAGAAATTGAAAAGAATGCAAACAATTGGAATGGCATCCCATACTTTGGATTAGAAAAATGAATGTTAAAATGACCATACTTCCAAAGCAATCCACATATTTATTATATCCCTGTCAAAAATATCAATATCATCTTTCACAGAAATAGAAAAAAACAATTCTAAAATTAATACAAAACCAAATAAAAGTCTAAATAGCCAAGGAAATCCTGAGGGTGGAGGAGGGGATGAAAAAGAAAAAACTGGAGATACCTCACTACCTGACTTCAAAGTATATTACAAGACTGTAAACATCATGGTATTGGTATAAAAACCAAGGCTTGGCACCCGAAGCTGAGTGGTCAGGGCACCAGCCTCATACACCGGGGCTGGTGGGTTCAAACCCAGCCAGGGCCTGTTAAACAATAATAACAACAACAACAAAAAGCCAGGCATTGTGGCAGGTGCCTATAGTCCCAGCTACTGGGAAGCTGAGGCAAGAGAATCACTTAAGCCCAAGAGTTTGAGCTTGCTGTGAGTTGTGACACCACAGCACTCTACCAAGGGTGACATAGTGAGATTGTTTAAAAAAAAAAAAAAAAAAAGTAGACAAATAGAACAAAATAGACAACTCAGAAGTAAATCTATGTATTAGCAACCACCTGATTTTTGACAAAGGTGCAAAGAACTTCACTGGGGAATGTACACCCTCTTTAATAAAAGGTTCTGGAAAATTGGATATTGATTTGCATTAGAATACAACTGCACACTTATCTATAATTGTATATAAAATCATCTCAAGATGAATTAAAGAGTTAAATGTAATACCCCAAACAATGCAACTATTAGAAAAAAACAAAAACATGAGAAACATTTCAGAATATTGGTTCAGACAAAGATTTTATAGATAATATCTCAAAAGCACAGACAACAAAGACAAAAACGTATGTTAGAATACATTATTAATAAATTAGAAAACTCAAAAATTCATTCATTAGATGACTACATCAGAAAAACAGAAAGACAGCACATCAACAATCTAATGACTCACCTAAAACAAATGGAAAAAGAAGAGCAATCCAATCCCAAATCTAGCAAGAGAATAAAAATGACCAAAATTAAATCAGAAACAAATGAAATTGAAAACAAAAGAATTATTTAGAAAATTAATGAAACAAAAATTCCTTGAAGAGATAAATAAAATTGGGGGGAGGAGACAAGATGGCTGACTGAAGCCAGCTTTTCACAGAGGCTCCAGTCAAGAAGGAGAGTTAAAGAACAGAAATTTAGCAAGTAACTTGGTGGATTAGAGCTGCGTCAAGAGTGAAGATTGAAGAACACACATCGACCCTGCTGAGGCAAGCTGTGACCCCAAGGATACAAACAAAAGGTACAAAATACATCACCAAGAGGATGGGAGTCCCCTCCCCCATGAGAATGGCTCAGAGTACCCCATAAACAAACGAGCAGAGTTCAAAAGTCCTCCCATTATACTCCACGGGAGAGACCCTCTAAAAACTGGACCTACTTCCCCTACTAGGGTGCCATGGTGCTCTCCTGCCAGACATAAGACTGTGTAAAACTGTATATGTTCTCTACCAGCAATTCTGAGCTCCCAGCACTCCCCTCCAATCTCACTCTGAAGTCTGGAGGATTGTCACCCAGGAGTCCAGATTCTTGGGTGACTTATCGAGGGGCGAGGTCAGGGCCTGGACTGTAGCTGGTCAGTGCTGATTCTGTGGCATGGGAGTGAGGAAAGGTGGTCATCTGAGAGGGAACAACGCTAGAGTGGCGGTGCCCCGAAGGGCAGAGCAGCAGCCATTTTTGGCAACAATAGGGCTCACCCCTGGATATTGTGGAGTCACACCCCCCTTCTCTGTGCAACCAGAGGAGGTCAAGCATCTTCTTAGGTGGCAACCATTGGCAGAAAATCTCAGATGGAAACACAGGCCCAATGAGTAAAGGGTTTGCCTAAGGCAGTACCAGCCTGGGTGGAGAAAGGCACGAGCAGTGCCGGCTGACACCCAGGGCAGGGCTGACACAGAGGACCACTTTACTGAGCCTAAAATGCACAAGGCACCCAGAGGATCATCAGCCAAGAAAAAGGAGGGCAAGAGGCTAGAACTGACGGCTAACTGTGCTATAAATACAAACCTTTGTAGCAGCAAAGACAGGGCCTGATGTACAGGTTCTGTGAACTCAAAACAGCTTCACTTCTGCAGGGGAATTTAGCTGGGACAGAAACAAATTCTGCAAAGATGTTCTGTTCCGTCAATAACATCAATCAGGGGCAGGGTTGGAACTAAGTAAACACCCCTTATCCTCCATCAAGCCCCCAAGGGTGTCAGGCCTCACCTCTACCTGCCGGATAGAGGCAGAGAGCAGTGGCCTGGCTGTGGAGACATAGATTTCATTGTGATTCAGGCAGGTGCAAACCAATGGAGTATCTGCTCATTGGAGGCAACTGGGTAACTGCCCAGTGACTGGGTGTGACAGAGGTTCAAGGAGGGGAGAGGTGTAACAGAGGTGCATCAACCTTCCCAGACTACTCCATTTGCTGGGTGGGTCCTCCTGATTTCACAGAGAACCGGAGCAAGTCATATTTGAGTTGTCACTCTATGATCCAGTTCCCAGAGATCTTTGCAACTCTCAAACTGGAGACAGGTGCTAACTGAGACAATTGATTTGGACCTTTTTAACAGAGCCAATTGCCTTGAGGACATGGGTGTGTGGTTGTAGGAAGGTTTGATTTTCCTTTTCCAATTGTTCCTGTGAGGGGCAGGGTGACTTAATTGCTGGTATTTATCCACAGCTGAGACTTCAACACAGAGTAACTGTTTCACTAGGGTCAAACAGAGACCAGCTGAAAACAAGACAGAGCCACTTAGCCCCACCACACCAAAAAGGTCCCCAGTTTCTAAGGCCATACCACTGTACGGGTCCTCGACAAAGTTCCAGGGTTAAAATCAAATGGTGTAAAACAATCATGGGGTGGAATCAGCGGAAAAACTCTGGTAACATGAATAACCAGAATAAATCAACCCCCCCAAGGAAAGATATGCCAGATGTCACTAAAGATCCCATTCATAACCAACTGGCTGAGATGTAAGAAATCAAATTCAGAATTTGGATTGCAAACAAGATTAATAGAATGGAGGAAAAATTGGAATTAGAAATTCGAGGAGCAATTCAAAAGTCAGAATTAGAAATTCAAGGAGAAATTCAAAAGTTGTCTAAAGAATTTAACGAATTTAAAGACAAAACCACCAAAGATTTTGATGCACTGAAGCAAGAATTTGCAGCCCTCAAATATCTGAAAAATATAGTAGAAGCCCTCAGTAACAGAGTGGACCAAGCAAAAGAAAGGATTTCTGACATTGAAGGCAAAGTTTTTGAACACTCTCAAACTCTCAAAGAGGAAGAGAAATGGAGAGCAAAAAGGGATCATTCTCTCAGAGAGCTCTGAAATATTTCAAAGAAGGCTAATATCTACCTCATTGGAATCCCTAAAAGTGATGAAGTGGCCTCGCTAAGCACAGAGGCCCTTTGCCATGAAATTATGAAAGAGAATTTTCCAGACATGCCAAGAGATTCTGAAATTCAGATAGCAGACAGTTTTAAAACCCAGCATGACTCTATCTGTATAAGACAATCCCCAGGCATATCATAATTTACTTCACTAGTGTTAATAAGAAAGAGAAAATTCTGAAAGCAGCCAGATGTAAGAAATCCATTACCTACAAAGGGAAGAATATTAGAATGACTACAGATCTCTCTGCTGAAACTTTTCAAGCCAGAAGAGGGTGGTCATAGACTTTTAATCTCCTAAAGCAAATTAACTTTCAACCCCAGATCCTGTATCCAGCTAAACTGAGTTTCATTTATGATGGAGAAATTAAATACTTTAATGACATTCATATGTTGAAGAAATTTGCCATAACCAAACCAGCTCTTCAGGATATTCTCAGACCTATCCCCCATAATGACCAGCCCAATACTCTACCACAAAAGTAAACTCACTCAGAAACCTTTGATCAAACTCCAACTTCCACAGTGGTGAAAGGATTAAAAATGTCCACTGGACTTTAGAAAAACTCAATACCCAAAATTTTACCATACTTATCAATATTCTCCATTAATGTGAACTGCTTAAACTGTCTTCTAAAGAGGTACAGGTTAGCTGACTGGATACAAAAACTCAGGCCAGATATTTGCTGCATACAAGAGTCACATCTTACCTTAAAAGATAAATATAGACTCAGGGTGAAAGGATGGTCATCCATATTTCAGGCAAATGGTAATCAAAAAAAAGCAGGTGTTGAAATTTTATTTGCAGATACAATAGGCTTTAAACCAACAAAAGGAAGGAAGGATAAGAATGGTCACTTCATATTTGT
>CAUYPK010061634.1:0-23608 GCA_963574355.1 Loris lydekkerianus
TTATGGATGAAGCTGGAACATATTCTTCTTAGTAAAGTATTTCAAGAATGGAAGAAAAAGTATCCAATGTACTCAGCCCTACTATGAAACTAATTTATAGCTTTCATATGAAAGCTATAACCCAATTATAACCTAAGAATAGGGGGAAAGGGAGGGGAAGGGAGGGGGGAGATGGCTGGAGGGAGGGTGATTGGTGGGATTACACCTGCAACCTGCAGTGCATCATGCAAGGGTACACCCCCCAGTCAGGGAGATGACTCAGCTCCTGCCTGATGCTGTTCCTACACCAAAAGTTGGATGGCATCTTTCTACTTCCAAACAGACATTCACCCAAGGCTGGTTGACCTTGGATGAACCTCTGGATGAACCTCTGTGACCTCTGGATGAAGACCCAGGGAGAGTAGATCCAGACTTCAGGATGGTTAAATACAGAGCTCAACATACCGTATATACTTGAGTATAAGCCAAGTTTTTTCTGGCACTGTTTTTGAAACACCCTAGATTGGCTCTAATGGTCTCAAAGGAATATTGCACAATTTCATCAAAATTATGTAATTATACCAAAGATAAATTAAGGCACAAAATTTGTGCCGAAAAACCCGAACTCGGCACAAATTTTGTGCCGGAAAAAACTCGGCTTATACTTTAGTATATACGGTAATTTACTTATATAGTCTCAGCATCAGGAAAAAAATTGCAGTTGGTGTGCATGCAAGGAGCTCTCTTGCAGCTATTGATTAAATGCCTTACAAGGACATGGACTTTACATCACCCACTCCCCATCCCTGTTCCTCGCCCATTCTCAGTTGTGTGGTTTTGAATATTTATTTGGTTTTAAACTATGCTAACCCACTGAGGAGGGTGAAGGAGACAGTATGACTGGCATCTGACACTGACCTTATTCTCAAGAAACAGACAGCCTGAATGGGGAGACAGCACATCATAGACAAAAAGAGCAAGAACATGGGCCCAGAAGAATGTGCTAAATTGCATGGCCCTGAGAAAGGCCACCTGAACTTGTATCAAAAATGCAGAAGGAATTTCAAAGAAAGAGTTCACTGTGGGTCAAACGAGTCTAGGAAAGCTTTGCCAAGGAAGATGGAAAGAGAAAATAAAATTTAGATCAAAGGGTCTTGGGGAGGCACTTCTGCCTTAATTTATCTTTGGTATAATTACATAATTTTGATGAAATTGTGCAATATTCCTTTGAGACCATTAGAGCCAATCTAGGGTGTTTCAAAAACAGTGCCAGAAATGGTCACTTTTTAAGTGCAATCCCAGCTCTCCTGGGAAATGTTGCCAAGGAGCTGACTGCTCATTTCTCCAAATATAAATTTTCCCACACATGGAAAAATCATAGAATCACAAGTGCATAAAGGCCTGCTACCTCTTATTGAAAAGTCTCCAGGGAGAATTTCTATACCACTGCTATCCACAAACCCCCACCTGTCAGAAGTGCCAAATATTTATCTTATCAGCTTGTGTTTTTGTTACTATTTCAGATATTCTGATATGTGCATAGCCATATACTTATTTATTCACCAGCTTTATTAAGATATAATTAACAAATAAATATATATATAGTGTATCCATAGTATACAATGTGATATTTGAATATATGTATATATTACAAAATGATTAAATCAAGCCAACATATCTACCACCTCACATACTTATCGTGATGAGAAAATTAAAGAACTACACTCTTAGTTATTTCCAGTATACCTTTACTTTTTTCACTATGCTGTATAACAGATTTCCAGACTTTAGTCATCTTCAAAATTGAAAACTTGTACCATTTAACCAACCTCCCCTCACTGCCCCTGGCCCTAGCACCAGCCCCTGGCAACCACTGGCCCCTGGCAACCATTCTACTTTCTTTCTCTATGAGTTCAACTTTTGATTTTTTTTTTTTTTTTTTTTTTGCAATTTTTGGCCAGGCCTGGGCTTGAACCTGCCACCTCCAGCATATGGGGCCGGCACCCTACTCCTTTGAGCCACAGGTGCCGCCCCTATGAGTTCAACTTTTGTAGATTTCACATGAGTGAGATCATGCAGTATTTGTCTTTCCGTGCCTGGCTTATCTCACTTAATATAATGTCCTCCAAGTTCATCCACATTGTCACAAAAAAGGTATTTCCTTTTTTTTAAGCCTGAATAGTATTCCATTGTGTGTTTGTGTGTGCATACCACATTTTCTTTATCTAAATGAATATTGTTGAACACTTAGGTTGATTTCATATGTTCACCGTTGTGAATAATGCTGCAGTAAACATGAGAGTGCAGATATCTCTTCAACATACCAATTTCATTTCCTTTGGATATATATCCAAAAGTGGAATTGCTAGATCATATATTAATTCTATTTTTATTTTTTTTTTTGAGAAACCTCCATATTGTTTTCCACAATGGTTATTCCAGTTGATATTCCCACCAACAATGTACAAAGGTTCTCTTTTCTCCCTACCCTTCCAACGCTTGTTTTCTTTGATCTTTATGATAACACCATTCTAACAAGATGTTAAGTGATAGCTCATTGTGGTTTTAATATGCATTTTCGTGATTATTAATGACATTGAGCATTTTTTCAAATACATGTTGGCCATATAGTTACATCTTCCTTTGCGATGTTTATTCAGGTTCTTTGCCTATTTTTAAATGAGTTATTTGCTTTCTTGCTATTGAGTTGTTTGGGATTCTTTATATATTTTGGATACTAACTCCTTATTAGATGTATGGCTTCCACATATTTTCTCCCATTCTATAAGTTGTCTCTTCACTTTCTTAATTGTTTCCTTGGCTTTTTAGTTTGAGGCTTTTTAGTTTGATGTCATCCGATTATCTATTTTTGGTTTTGTGGCCTGTGCTTTCAGAGTTGGATCCCCAAATCATTGCCTTGACCTATGTCAGGAAGCAATCTCCCTATGTTTCTTCTAGTAGTTTTATAGTTTCTTTAAATTTAAATCTTTATTTTATCCTTATTTTTGTATATGATGTGAGATAAGCCTCCAATTTCACTCTTCTTCAAAGAAGACACGGATACAGTACCCTTTATTGAAGGTACGGTCTTTTCCTCATTGTGTGTTCTTGGGACCTTTTTCAAAGATCAATTGACTGTAAATGTGTGAATTTATTTCTGGGATCTCATTCCATTCCATTGGTCTATTTGTCTTTTTTTTTATGCCAATATCAAGAAATTTTTATTACTATATTTTGTAGTATATTTTGAAATCAGATAGTGATGCTCACAGCTTTGTTCCTTTTGCTCAAGTTTACTTTGGCTATTCAGGATCATTTGTAGTTTCATATGAATTTTGGGATTGCTTTCTTTATTGCTGTGAAAAGTCATGAATTTGACAAGGATGGAATTAAATCTGTAGATTGTTTGGGGTGGCATAGACATTTTTAACAATATTAATTCTTTTAATCCATGAAGATGGGATATCCTTCCATTTATTTGTGTCTCCTTCAATTTTTCATCAATATTTCATAGTTTTCAGTGTGTCATATTCTTATTTTTGTATGCACTATCTCATATGCTTTTTTTCTGTGCATTTCTCTGTGGCTTCCTTTTTAATATATTATATGCAGGACTCCATATAGTATAGATCAGGGGTCCCAAACTTTTTAAACAGGCGGCCAGTTCACTGTCCCTCAGACTGTTGGAGGGCCGGACTATAGTTTAAAGAAAAACTATGAACAAATTCTTATGCACACTGCACGTACCTTATTTTGAAGTAAAAAAAACAAAATGGGAACAAATACAATCACACAACTGCACGTGGCCCACGGGCTGTAGTTTGGGGACCCCTGGTATAGATTTTCATGCTGTGTTTCTGATTACAGTATAATTTTTAGTTATACTAATGACACATCTTTAATGAATTTCCACTATGATTGCTGAGAATCTTTTTTTTTTTTTTTTTTTTTTTTTTTAAGACAGAGTTTAAATATGTCACCCTCGGTAGAGTGCTGTGGCGTCACAGCTCACAGCAACCTCCAACTCTTGGGCTTAAGCAATTCTCTTGCCTCAGACTCCCAAGTAGTTGGGACTACAGGCGCCCTCTACAATGCTTTGCAATTTTTTTTTTTTTTTTTTTTTGCAGTTTTGTCTGGGGGTGGGCTTGAACCTGCCACCCCTGGTATATGGGGCTGGCACCCTACACCCTACTCCTTGAACCACAGGAGCCACCCTGCCTGGCTATTTTTTGTTGCAGTTGTCATTGTTGCTTTAGCTGGCCTGGACCAGGTTCAAACCCGCCAGCCCCAGCTGGCACTGTAACCACTGTGCTACAGGTGCTAAGCTAAATCATTCTTGATCTATATTTTTGTTTTTAGTTTCGTGGCTTATGATCTTGATGAGAAAGAAAGAAAAGAGAAATGTTTTTATCACCTTTATTATATATGCCCTATTTTTTAAAGAATATTTCTGCTGCTTTGCATGTCCACTAGTTGTGAAAATAAATTCCTATTGGCCATACAGTTAACAAGATTTGACTTTTTAAATTTATTACTGAAAGGCACATTAATTTCTATTGTTAACATTTTGCTTTTCCTGTAAGTATAGGATGTTTAAATTACTTTGTATATGAAGTATGATTCTCATTTTATTTTTAGACGGTTATATATATAAGTGTGTATATATATATTTTCTATATATATATATATATATATATATATATATAGAAAAGACATTGGTAGATTGTGGGTAACTAAGTTTCTCCTTTATGACTTTGGAATTTTAATTTTCTACCATGAGTACATTTTGCTTTTTTAATAGACTTTATTTTTCAGAGAAGTTTTAGATTCACAGGAAAATTGAGTAGAAAGTACAGGGAGTTCCCATATATACCTTGTCCCCATATGTGCAGATATATTATTTTTGAAATCGGCAAAAGTGTTATCAAAGGAAATCCAATATAATGTATGCAGAAAGGCATATCGTATAGCAAGTATAAATAAATGTTTCTTGAATCTAAAAGATAAAACCATTGGCATATTTTATAATTTTTTCTTTTGTGGTAAAAAATAGCATTAATTTCTTTTTTATGCATATAGGTCCTAAGTTTAGCTATTTTATTTTATTGCATGTGATTGATATAGTTCTTATTACCAGAATTTCTCTCATCCAAGTCCTTGATCTTGGAGTTTCAAAGAATGAACCCACGGACCTTGTAGATAAGCCATAGTGATATTTCAGGTTCTTGGTCTCCATGATTTGAAGAATAAATCCGCAGACCACAGATCAGTGGTAAGACAGAACTTATTTACAGAAAAGAATATGAAAACACCTAAGCTCCCAGAGAGAAAACCCAAGTCGGGGAGAAAAGCTCTTTTTGTCTCTCTCCATCTAGCGGTGTATATATAGGTGCATGGGTTCCTTGGCCAGGAAATGAATGGACACAGTCTTCTGCTGGGGCAAGGTGAATGAATGTATCAATGAATGGACACAGACCCTTCTGCTGGGGTGAGGTGAATGAATGTATCAAAGAATGGACACAGTCCATTCAGGGAAATGAGGCATAGGAAACTTACATGAAATTGACCTAGGCATAGGAAATGGGGGTTCCGTTTTCAGTCACAAGAGTAAAGGGAAGGAGACACCGAGGTGCTGGTGTCTCCCCAGCAGTTGTTCCGCTCCTTTGGCTATTGGAGCTTCCAGTGGGGGTAGGAGTGGGAGACCCCCCTTGCCTACCCTCCAGCCCGCTGGTTCCTTTGCCGGCTGCCGCCGCACCAAAACAGCCAAGGCGAGACGGCAGGTCCTCCAGCTGAGCTGGCTGGGGTGCCACCACACCACCTGTCCTGAATCAATAGGATAGAGTTTATTGACAGAGAAAGGAATGGAGAAGGAAAGAAAGGCAGCAGAAGCTCTGGCAGTGGAGGGGGGGGACCCAAGTGGGACGCACCCTTCCTTCAGCCTTGCGGTTTGAATGTTGCTTTTCCCCTATCCTGTGGGCAGGGGGTTTTATGGAAGTCACAATTGGCCAGAGGTCTGGGAGCAGAAAATAATTCTAAAATTAACACAGGAATGTGGTCCTTGCAGTTCTTGCCTCAGGCATTAGGTTGTGTGCTCCCTACTCTAGAGAGAACTGCCCAGGACTGATTAGGCTACTTTTTCATGATCTTGAAATGGGGCCTGGAAAGGGTGGCCTATTTGTGCCTAGAGATGGGAGTCTGTGATGAAATGGATTTCAAGGTTCACCCAGGCATAGAAAATGGGGGATGCCTATCCAGCCTGGAATGGATGCTCTGGTTTCCTGCTTTCTGTCCTGTTTTATTATTCCTGTATTCCTGTATTATTCCAATGCAATGTTAGTAGTGTTTTGGTTTGGTTTTCAGTTTTTTTAAATTGTTCCATTTGGTTTTTCCTCATGTTTATCACAGTCATGTTTCATCAGCGTCACTACCATCAAAATAATACATGCAGTAGAAAATCGAAAGTGGGTATGAAATAATTGTTTGTTAGTAAGGTGTTCCTGCATAGAGACATTCCATTTTACATACCTGGTCTACTGAAGGAGAATGTTTCCATACTAAATGTTCAAGTCTTTTTCTTAAATCTGAAGGAGCTAAAGAGTTTTCACCCCAAAATATGACTACTTGGTATAAAGAATACTTTGAATTAAAGGCCATTCGAGATCAGAAAGCATTGGAAGGAGTTTGCATTGGATCAGAAAGCACTGGCATAGTGCCAGCCCACCCCCTTCACAGGGCAACACAATTGTGTGACTGCCCCGTTTGTATCCCTGTTTTTACCCCCATTTGTGGCCCCGTTTTTACCCCATCTCTGACATGTTTGTGATATGTCTGAGGGAAGGAAATGGGAAACACACAGAGGAATCCCACTCCATGCTGAAATGTGTTAAGAAAGGGTTTACAGGAGTCTATGTGGTAACTATGTCTCTGGGGAGACTGAGAACTTTGTGTGAGCAAGAATGACTCAAATGCCTTGTTGTTCAGGTGATTGTGATATCTTCTGAGATAAAATTAGTTTTAATCCTGTTCTTAAAGTTCAAGTGTTTGAAGATTATAAAACTACCACATCTGTAATATTTCTAAATTTGCTAGATTCAACTGTGAGCTTATGTTCTTGATTTTGATTTTAAGCCTCTGAATTCTGAGGTCTAGAGAGGTAGCTGTGAGAGGCCTATGGGTATGTTCCCCACACTTAGGCCAGTAGCTACAAAGTACAATATAGCCAACATGGCCCCTTCTTCCCTGTTCCAATTTTACTCCTTGGCTATTCTGAGGGAAACTGGATGTTCTGGTTTCCTGCTTTCTGCCTGAACTCTGCACCTGGTAAATGAATTAAGGATACAAGTCCTGTCTTTTGTGCCCATCTTTGATGACACATGGCCATGTGAGACTTAGGGGGACAAAGAAAAGACATCAGAAATGATGCCTATGTTATAGTTTTAGAACATTTTTCGGTAACTCAAAACCTTAAAATCAGGTTATATTCCATGAAATGTTTCTCATTTTAAAATGTAATCATTTGGTTGCTTAGATTACTTGGGAAACTGAGTCTTTGTCAAAGAAAAAGATTCTTACCTTTTAAACCTTCTAATTATCAGTTTAGTCAAATGAATAATTTACTTCATAGCAAACTGTGATCCTGTTTTGTGAAAAGTGGTTTTTTGAGAGTAAGAAATATTAGAAAGGAAAATGGCATTGTGTAAGAAAGGATCTTATAAGGTAAATTTTCTCCTGAAACAGAATGGTTACTTAAGAAAATGAAAGTCAGAGCAAACCAGAATTTTAGAATGTTTGTAAATTGTTTGTGCAGGTTGAGTATGGCTTATAAAAGAAAATGTGTGAAGGAATTTGCATGCAATCCAGTTGACTATGTTTTGCCTTTAGAATCTTTTGGCTTGTAATCCTGTTTGAACAAATGTTTTAAGCCTTTGAGATTTGACAAACCTTCCAAAATTAAAACTCTAAATTCGGTCTTTTTGAAATATTAAGACCATGAAAGTCTAAGAAAAAATATTGGGTTTATTTAGTATGATAAAAATATATAGAAAATAGTGTCAAATATGAAATGGTGGTTGATTTTCTGTGGAATATATATATATATATATATATATATATTAATATTGTAAAATATTAGTCTGTTTTAGTGTATGTTTTCAGTAATAATTTTAATTCATCTCAGAAAGCGTTTTTGTAACTGGCTAAGTCCAAAGTTTATCCTTCAAAGAAAGTGGAGGAAAAGACTGGCTATTCTCTCAAATTCAAATTTATGATGACTTTGGAAATTAAATACCGTTGGACTAAAATCAAACTTCCAGGACTTTAACTACAAAGCTAACATTCCCAGGGTGGTACCTGTCACTCAGTGAGTAGGGTGCCAGTCCCATGTACCAAGGGTGGCAGGTTCGAACCTGGACCCAGCCAAAATGCAACAAAAAAATAGCTGGGTGTTGTGGCGGGCACCTGTAGTCCCAGCTACTCAGGAGGTTGAGGCAAAAGAATCACCTAAGCCCTAGAACCTAACTTAAGACACAACAAAAATCAGTTACGTGAAACGGAGCTTATTTGTTATAGCTTTTGTTTGAAACATTGTTTATTCTTTCTGTATTCTGTTTCCAGAAATCAAGAAAACCATTTTCTATGTTTTAAGCTATTTGTAGCTTTCATCAATGTATGTACTTACCAGAAAAATTTAAAACATTTATTTTTTTCTCTCTCCTTGGTTTCTCTGGAATTTGAAACCCATTTGTAAGTATTCTTAATTTCTGACAATACAATTATTTGCATAAGTTCAATAAGAATCTGTTTTGTTCTGTAGGACATAATGAAAGGCACTGGTTATTTTACCAAGGCTTTGACTGGAATATCATTTGCAGAGGTGTCCAGACTGTGTTAAGGAATTAAGGTTGACTTTATAAGGCCAATAAAATAGCCCATTGGAAAGACTAGCCAGATACCTCATCAATAGAAGTTCCTTATCTGTGGTAGGTAAAGAATGGCACTTTCTGACAGGTCTGAGAATCACAATTTGCTTTGGGACCTCAAGAGAAGAGTAATTTACACAATGCATACAAGTATCTAATGGCATAGATGAAACCTGGACTCATGGAAGGCTTTCAAGTCTAACCTGAGATTCCTTATAAAAGGTTCCCACAAAGTCAATTTTAAAAGGAAGAAAAGCTTAGATGGCTAATAATTATTCTTGCTGCACTTCATGCAAATAAACTTACCCAGTATACTGAAAGTATGGTTTATTTTGGCAATTAAATTCATTCTGCTATAATTTGTTTTTAGTAAAGTGAGAAATTAGAGAGAGAAAAATGGTTCAAAAGGAAAAAACAAAAACAAAACTGCAGCCCACCTGTATTAGATTCCAGTCTTGTTTACAATGCCAGCTCATAAAATGAGACATAGCTGTTTAACTAAACTGATCTGTTAAATGGGACTGAAAGACTGGCCAAAGAATATAGAACTATATACAGTAGTTACATTTATTCTGCAGCCTTAAGGCTCAACAAAGGTTGCCTATTTGCTATACTAGAAAAATTTGTGCAGTATTAAATGCTATATAGATACTTCAGGGAAAATTGGAACCTGAGTAAAAAATTCTCAGTAAATGTTGTGGCTGCAACATGGCTTCATAAGTGGCCCCACACCCAACTGATGTTCAGGGATATTCACTTGTATTGCCCAGAACTATAGATCAGTTCTGTAGGAACTCTTACAACAAAAGAGAACATTTTAGTAAATAAAAATACTAATGTTCTCATTGTGCAAACCTTAGCCTCAAAATCCAGAATTTTCAGATATTTGTAGATGACTGCTAAATGGTTTCATTCTCTTACCCTGGACCCAAACTTGACTTCATCCCTGTCAGAGTAGAAAAGCCAAAAAGCCACAAACATATGCAAGGTAGCTGGGTCATGCAGAAGCCAGATGAAAGCCCTGGGGATTTCTATGAAAAACTGTGAAACATAAAGTCTAGCCAACCCATTGTATAGAGCCACAAAGGGGGGAGAAAAAGGGCCAATTGAGTAGAAATCCAACAAACCAAAAGCCTTCAATAGGCTAAAGGAAAAACTGCAAGCAGCCCTGATGCTAGGCCTCCCTGTCCTGGCCAAGCCTTTCAACTGTATGTATCAGAAAGAAATAGAATAGTTGGGAGGGGGGGTGGTGGGATTACACCTGTGGTGCCTCTTACAAGGGTATATGTGAAACTTAGTAAATGTGGAATGTAAATGTCTTAGCACAATAACTAAGAAAATGCCAGGAAGGCTATGATAACCAGTGTGATGAAAATGTGTCAAACAGTCTAGGAAACTAGTGTATGGTGCCCCATGACCACGTTAATGTACACAGCTATGACTTAATAAAAAAAGAAAGAAATAGAATAGTTGAGGGAATCCTAACCCAGAAAATAGAATCATGAACAAGACCAGTTGCTTATCTCTCTAAGCAACTTGATAGGGTCTCGAAAGGATGGCCCCTATGCCTAAGAATACTTGCAGACACTACTATGCTGGTGCAAGAGCTTGATAAGCTGACTTTGGGACAAAACTCAAGAGTCTGGGTATCATATACAGTGGTCACCATTGAATGAATACCAAAGGGCACCATTGGTTGACACCAACTCATGTCTCACCAAATATCAAAGTTTACTGTGTAAAAACCTGCACTTAGGATAGATGAAAAAAAGAAAATTAAGAAGAAAATTAAAATCTTCTGGGGAGATACTTCTACATTTCCCTGTTGGCCACCGTTGTCAAGAAAATCAGCCAGCATTGTGTGACATGCAACCAACACAATGCTAAATAGGGACCATCCCTGCTGCCTGAAATTCAGTCCTACAAGGGGGCCTCTTTTAAAGATTTGCAAATGGACTATACTGAGTTGTCTAGATATGGAGGGAATCAGTGCTTACTAGTTCTGGTCTGCACATACTTGGGATAGGTGGAAGCCTTCCCCACCAGGATAAGGAAAGCTCACGTTGCCCAGAGAAATTATCCCATGGTTTAGATTGCCACTCCAGATCGGATCTGATAACAGACTGGCCTTCATAACTGAGATAGATCAAGTGACAGCCAAAGCCTTGAATATCACCTGGAAACTACATGTGGCATATCAGCCTCAAAGCTCAGGCAGGGTAGTGCCCATGAACAGAACCATAAAAGCAGGAATTGGTAAATTCTGCCGGGAAGCAAAGCTTAATTTGGTATAGGCCTTGCCACTGGTCTTGTTCAATATTAAATGTATCCCCTCTAAGAGGTCAGGGTACTCCCCTCGTGAGATTATGTATAACAGGCCTCCACCAATCCGCTGCAATTTACCAGGGACTCCTAAAAGAACTTGGGGACACTGAATTAAATAGGCAATTAGAAGACATAGGAAAAGTAGCAAGAAAGAACTCTGCTTGGGTAATTAACCACGTTTTGTTTAGTCTTTTGTGTCTATACATTCTTTCTCTCCAAGAAATCAAGGGGATCAAGTCTAGGTCAAGGATCAAACCCGGCCCCCCTCAAACTGAACTAAAAGGGACCTTACACCATCATCCTGACCATACCCACAGCAGTAAAGGTAGAAGGGATCCTCATCTGGATTCATCACAGCAGGCTGAAAAGAGCATCACTGCCCCCATGGGAAGCAAAAACAGATCCAGCCACCCCCTGCAAGGTAACTTTTGAGGCAGTCAATATGTCCTGTTCCAGCCACATAGTGGGAGCTGGCTGGTCAATGCACAGCTGAAGCCTGAGGAAATTCCTCACTGGACTTGTCTTAATTGGTCTTTGGACTTTAAGGAAGGGGAAGGAGGATGTGATCTATGAACTCACACCACTAAGATAGGACAAAAGGTGACTCTTTTCTAGCTTTCATGAATGCGAAGGTACCCACAAAGGAACTTGGATTATAATCTGATACAATATTCAATGTGTGACACATAGAAAGGTGAAAACCCATATGTATATTACAACCCCTTGGAGTCCCCTACCACAGTATAACTAAGGCCTAGGTAAAGAACCTGAGAGGAATCACAGTCCCTGAAATCTGATTGCTGGTCCAGACCAGGGAAATAGAAAATCCCATCCAGGTGACTCTGAAGTTTGATGCCTGCAGCGCCATGCGAAGGTGCTGCAGTGGAAGGAGCGGGGAAAGAAACTATATGACAAATCAGAAATACTTGCGTGCCTTAGATTTTGCAGAAAAGTGGTGTGAGGTTGAATGTGAAAGGTGAAAATGTGTGATAGAAGGCTCCTGAGACAGTGAGGACTGCAGCAAAAGAAATATTGTGCTCAAAAACAGAGTAGTGGAGGCAGGTTACTCTGTGGGTCAGTGTAACCCCTGGAGCTGGTCTTGCAAATTCATAACCAAGTAAAAGTCACTCCTCCAAACATAGTAAACAAAAACTCAGACATTGGCCCATGTCCTGGTGCAGCCCTCAAAACCTGTGGAGACACTAGTTTTCAATGCTTAGAGAATTTAAAACCTTACTAAGAGGAGTCCTAATCATCATTAGATTTAGCTTAATTTTTCCCTGTCTCCTCCCACTTGTAGTCAGGGCTATATGCTGGATAATTGAGACGGATGTTAACAAACAAACAAAACTGTATCACACTGTTCTACATGAAACACTACCAGCTCCTCCAGGCACAAGCTAATAGTTAGACCCCAAATTAAAATATATATGGAGTTGCAAAAGGAGGGAATGAGAGAGGATACCCAGAAAAAGTGAGGTCTAAGAGAACAGAGGTCTTTTGAAGAAGACCCCAAGGATATACCTTCGAGGTCCTCTTCATGGTGACTCAGCTCTTAGGAATTTGTAGAAACTTACCTTCCTGGGACCTAGAAACTAATGCTTGCGTCCACTTCTGTAAAAGCCAGAGCCAGCTTCCCCAGCTTGATTCAAACTGACCAATGAGAAAGGTACCCGTGGGCCAGAACTTTTTGACTGGGGATAAAAAGAAGACTGAGCCAGTTGGAGAGCGTGGCCATTTTGAATTCTTCTTTGCTGTGGCTCCGCCAGCTGAAATAAAGCCCTTCCTCTTTTAAACACCGTCTTTGGGTGTTCATTCTCTCCATTGGGCCTTGTCTTCCTGCAACACTGTCTTCAGAATATTAAAAAATATTCAACTTGAGCTTTGATACATTTAAAAAGTTTTAAGCAAGTTGACTCTGATTACAATGATTAAACGTAGCTTTTTCAAAAAGGTTCTTTAGGCGACATTCTTCCTTTCTTTCTTTGGGATGCCATGCCATTCTCTTGCTCCTTTTCCCTCTCTTCCCTTCCATCTTTCCTTCTCTCTCTCTTTGCTCTCTGCTCTCTCTCTTTCTTATCTCTTCCCCTCACTCTCTTCCCTCTCTCTAATATATAATGAACTTGTACTTTCATAATCTAATCTTGGCCTACAGAAATCCTTTCTTCATGCCTCTTGCAGTACCTACAGAGCAACTGAGATTTTCCAAACCTATCTGGTAGCCTGCACCAGGACTTCAGAAAATCACTGCTCTCCCTCCACACGGCAGTAGTCACTTTTTTCCCCATATAGGAGAACAGTCTCTTTCTTCTCTGGACAGGGAGTGGCTTTAGCCTTAAAATTGCTCCCTCCTTTGCCAGGCAACTCCTAGGACTTCACTTTTTTTTTTTTTTTTTTTTTTTTTTTTTAAACAGAGCCTCAAGCTGTCACCCTGGATAGAGTGCTGTGGCATCACAGCTCACAGCAACCTCCAATTCCTGGGCTCAAGCGATTCTCTTGCCTCCACCTCCCAAGTAGCTGGGACTTCAGGCGCCTGTCATAATGCCTGGCTATTTATTTTTTGGTTGCAGCTGTCATTGTTGTTTGGCAGGCCCGGGCTGGATTCAAACCCACCAGTTCAGGTGTATGTGGCTGGCGCCTTAGCATCTTCAGCCACAGGCGCTGAGCCTTTTTTTTTTTTTTTTTGAGACAGAGCCTTACTTTATCACCCTCGGTAGAGTGTTGTGGCATCACAGCTCACAGCAACCTCCAGGACTTCACTCTTGGTGTCCTCATTCAGTTGCTAAGTCTCCAGGACTCTAGAAATGGTCATATATGCTCAAGTTTGGGGAGTATTAGTGTTACCAGGCAAAAAGGGACCACCTGCCTGTCACTGTCAGCCAATATGTAGCGATGGGGAGAGGTCCACCAAACTTTGTCAGAAAGCCAGGATTCTGGAGAACAGTGAGAGTAATATCTCCAAGACTGTTCTCTCCTTCCATTTCCAAAATACATAAAAGTTAAAAGCAAATACCACATTAACACTTATTTTAAATAATAATTAGTGTAACTCAGTAACCTATTACAACATTCCAATTCAAAAATTAATCTCCTAAATCAATCCCCCTAAACCACTCAAGGTAGGCATCTTTAGGATGGGAGCTAAATTTACAAAACAGTAAGAATGGGAGACAGGAGGTAAAGGTCACTCAGGACCTAAAGTGACCAGATCAGCTGTGTCATGCTGGTCTTAATCTGACTGTGTGATTTCAGTATATCTCTTGTTTGGTCAAGGGAAACTCAGCACTGAGTCTACCACTCAGGTGGCATGGAGGACTCTTCCTAACTACTCTTTCCCAATGGGAGGGGGGCACTTCCCCTATCCGTCTTCACCCAGATCCTGGGATGCCTGGTCTCAGTCTGGGTTAGAGTTTGGGCTTCCTGTTCCTCTGGTTAGATCTCTAGGTCTCAATCTGAATACGTTTTCTGCCAGATCTCCAGCTCTCTGGCTGGGTCAGAGCTCTGGTGGTACCCATTTCTCTGGCCAGAAACCTATTTCTCAGGCTAAGTCAGTTTTTCTGGCAAGACCTCCAGGTCTCAGTCTGGGTCAGAGCTCAGGGGTGCCTGTGCCTCTGGCTAGATCTCTAGGTCTTGGTCTGGGTCAGTTTTTCAGACCAGATCTCTAGTTTTTGGTCTGATTAAGATTTTGGAGACACCTGATATCTGAATAAACTCCAAAGGTATCTGAGCTAGGGACACCCCATCAGAATTCTCTTTTTTTCTATCAACATATGACCATCCCTATTGTGCTTTTCTTTCTCTTAGTAGTCATCATCGGCAACATTCAGTTGGAGCATTGGGGCTCATTACCCCTCTGTCAAAAATGTTTAGATATTAAATCACTAGAAATTTGGCTCCAGAATGCATCTCTCTGGCTAGTCTTCTAAAGCGTTCTACTTCCCAGCTTTCTTTGAACTTGATAGACACTCTGACCTTCACTCTACCTACCTCATGCTGTTCATATCTCTCTCACTGCCTTCACTTTCCTGCTGCTATTTCTCTTTCACCCTCCTGTATTCCCTCCTCTGTCTCTTCTCCCTCCTGCTAACCTAGCTGCATTCTCTTCCCTCCCTCATACCAACTCCCCCTCTGGAATATTTCACGGGTCAAAAGGCGTAATAAATCTTTCAGAGCCAGGATAAAAATCTAGTCCTTTTTCCTGTCTAAAGCCTTTTTGACCATCTACTAATTTAGATCTTGAGACCAGGGATGGACAAACTATCTTACAATGTACTTCATGTCCCAGTTGGCCCCAATATTCAGCATAAACTACAAAACTTCAAAGGAGCCTCGGACCCCACAAGTGGAGCTTTTGGACAGGACTTCATAACAGAGATGGAGAGAGGATAGAGGAAAGACAGAAAATTGACTATAGCAGCCCAGAGAACAGGAAAGGTTAAACTTTCTCCAAAGACAGTTATACAAAAAGCCCAAGCAAGAAGACCACACCCTTCTACAGGACGGGAGCCTTACCTCCACTACTAATCTGGGTCCCTAGAGTAAAATGCCCCAGGAAGCATCCTCTACAGGGACCCTAGCACCATGTCTTTTGTGCCAAAGAGAAAGACACTGGAAACAAGAGTGAATTCTCCTTAGAACAGGTGACTACATTCACTTTCTGGAACTGGTGGCCCCGTAAATCAGTATCCTCCATACCCAAGGACCCACAGCAACTGCTTCCACCTAACCAACATGTCTGACTTCAAAATAGGCTGAACTTTATCACACAAGGATGGCCTTAGGTAACACAATTTCTAACACAGGTAAGCTAATTGATTCTAGTAAATAGTGGAGCCAAGCCCTCTGCTTTTTCTAAATTTTGGAGACTTCTGTTTTACTCTCCTATCTCCATCATTGGAGTAAAAGATAAAATACGTCCCCCCTGGGTATTCCACAATTTTTCCGTTCTCTGTGAGATAAGATTCTATTGCTCACCTTTTTATTACTTTCCAGTTACCCCACCCCCAACTAGAAAAGACCTTATGGCTTCCTTTCTCTGACTTCTGGAGAAAGCTAAAACTTTTTCTGTTCCTTAATATGCTCTGAGCTTTCAAACTAAAAACTCTCTCCCTTGTTTCACCTATAAGTGTCTGCTTCTATATGTCTATGTGTTTGCATATCCATATGTCATGTTCTTGTAATGTTTCACTACCAAAACATGTGAAAGAGCTCTAACTAGTTGACATTTAAAATTAAGCACTTATTGATCCACGAATGAATTAATAAATTGTGGTACATGTACACCATGGAATATTATGCAGCCTTAAAGAAAGATGGAGACTTTACCTCATTCATGTTTACATGGATGGAGCTGGAACATATTCTTCTTAGTAAAGTATCTCAAGAATGGAACAAAAAGTACCCAATGTACTCAGCCCTACTATGAAACTAATTTAGGGCTTTCACATGAAAGCTGTAGCCCAGTTATAACCTAAGAATAGGGGGAAGGGAGAGAGGGAGGGGAGGGAGGGGGGAGGATGGGCGGAGGGAAGGTGATTGGTGGGATCATACCTACGGTGCATATTAGAAGGATACATGTGAAACTTAGTAAATGTAGAATATAAATGTCTTAACACAATAACTAAGAAAATGCCAGGAAGGCTATGTTAATGAAAATGTGTCAAACGGTCTATAAAACCAGTGTATGGTGCCCCATGATCACATTAATGTACACAGCTATGATTTAATAAAAATAAATAAATAAATAATAAATAAAATTATGAACTTAAAAAAACACAAAAAACCCACTTTTTCTTAAGCTAGCATATTATTACCTTGATAGAAACAAAGAATTTTATAAAAATTCAACATTTATATTTGACTTTCAAAAAGTAGAAACAGAAGAATATTTTGTTAATGTAACAAATGTGCACCTTAGACGTCAACATCATCCTTACTAATGAGTGACTAGAGGCAGGAGTAAGGCAAAGATGCCTGCTATTGCCAGTGTTACACAGCATTGTTGTAGAAAATCTAGCTAATGTAAGAATCATAAATAAAAGATACAACTACTGGAAAGGAGGGGAAAATCATAAACATTACTCTCAGACAATGTCATTGTCTAACAAAAAATGCAAATGAATCACTGAATAACTGTTAGACTTACTAGGATAGTTCAGCGAGGCGACTGGTCACAAATAAATACATTAAAAATCAATGGCACTTTCTTATTTTAAAATGTAAAAATTCCACTCACTGCGGCAATAAAAATAAAACCAAGAGAATAATTTTAAAATGTACCTATTTGAAGAGATTATAAAACTTTCTTAGAGACATAGGAGTAGATTAGAATAAATGGAGAGTTCAGTCACATTCCCAGTGTGGAGATTTAATATTGTAAAGGTGTCAATATTCTCTAAATTAATCTATAAATCGAATGCAAGTCTAATTGAAATCTAAAGAATTTTTCTTTCCTAATTGGACAGTAGAGGCACTTTCGATCATCTGGAATGATAAACAGACAAGAACAGCCAAGAAAACTTGAAAAGAAAGAAAGAGTAATGAGGAATCTGCATCACCATCTTTAAAAAACCTTATCCAATGACAATAATTTAATCAGGGTGTAACTGTTTCAGAATAGATAAGCAGATCAATGGAGCAAATTGAAAAGCCCCAAATTAGACTCTGGCATATATAATAGCTTTCTATCTGAGAAGATTCACATTTCAAATTAGTGAAGGAAAAAATGCTTTAGTCAATAAACAGTGTAGAGAGAGCAAGTTAACTTTACCTCACATTAATTCTAAGGTAAATTCTAGATTGATTAAGGTACGAAGTGCTTAAAATTAAGCTCTAAAGGAAGAAAAATACTATGAATTAGTTTATATACTTTTGAGTGATTAAGATTTTCTTAACCATAATACCAGAGTCTAAAATCAGACAGGCAAGATACATGACATAACTGAAGTTTTAAAGCTGTCAAAAGGACCATGAAGAAAATAAAAACACAAATGAGGATAAGAGTGTGGGCTTGGGGCTCGGCGCCCATAGCACAGTGGTTATGGTGCCGGCCACATTCACCAAGGCTGGCAGTTCGAACCTGACTCGGGCCAGCTAAACAATTAAGGACAACCACAACAACAAAACAATAGCTGGGTGTTGTGGCAGGCACCTGTAGTCCCAGCTACTTGGGAGGCTGAGGCAAGAGAATTGTCTAAGCCCAAGAGTTTGAGGTTGCTGTGAGCTGTGATGCCACAGCACTCTAGTGAGGGAGACATAATGAGACTCTGTCTCAAAAAAAAAAAAAAAGAGTGTGGGTTTGGATTTACAGCATTCCATTTTGAGGGGGATGCTGGAAGTCTATTGGTGTATGTCACAAGTCTTTAAAGAGTTTGAATTCTTTGCCCAAATGACTCTACAAGTATGAATTCCTCCTAAGAACATACTGAGAGATATATATCGAGATTTAGCTTAAACAATGATGTTTAATCTAGTGCTGTTCATAATATTAACAAATCAAAAATCTCCTAAACATAGAGAAGGGTAGTGGTTGAATGAACACAGATGCATTGGCACGATGGAACACTGTGGTGCCATTAAAAACTGTTCTCCAATAATATTTAATAAAATAGTCACAATATGCTGTGAAAAAGTAGAGATAGAACTTATCATCCACGTATTTTTATGTAAATTTTAATATATATAGGTCCACAACTCCTCACTCAAAATTCTTAGGGCCAAATATGTTGCATAAGTCAGAATATTCCAGCTTTTAGAAAGGTAATATTCTATATGTTATGTAATACATTACAGATAAGAGTATAAATATTCAGAAAAACAGGGGTAAATAAAGACCGTAAATAGCCCTACATTCATTAAGGTTAGCTTTTTCCACTAAAAGAAGTTTTTTGAATTTTGTAATGAGGGTAAGGTGTTTTGTATTATGAATATCAAAGGGATTAGAATGAAGATCTCTAGGGAGAAATACACGTGATTTTCATTTCCCTTATTCTCTTATATTTTCCAGACCTTTTGATGTGAACATATATTATTTAATTAGAATTAAAAAGTCAAAAAAAAAAAATAAAGGAAAGAGAGAACAAGAGAGAAGGAAGAAATGTGGAAGAAACATGAACTTAATTTTGGAAAGGAATAGAAAGGCGGTCATAGCCATGCTAAAGTCTTAAACACAGACAGTTTATAAGCAGCACTTCCTACTATGTCCACTGCATCCATGCCTCTCACGAGGGTCCTACTCATCATGTCCTGGCAGCTCCCCCTCTAGGCACCCCCCCTAAAAAACCTCAGCCTGTGGTGCCTTTTATCTCCCTGGCCCCCGTCTTTGGAACCTTTTTCCTCCTTGAGTGGGAAGCTTCCTCATTTTTCCAGTGTCACTCAATCTTGTTTTTCCAGGCCATTCATAAAATCAATCAAATATCAATTACCTTATATTAAAAATGAAGAAAGATTCCAAATCAATAACAATCTTCCATTTTAAGAAATTTGGAGAAAAAGAGCAAACCAAACCCAAAAGCAGTCAAAAGAAAGGAAAAAGAAATATTTGAGGGGAAAAAATAGAGAACTGAAAAACAATAAAAGAATCAATAAACCCAAGGTATCTTCTTTTGAAAATACCAACAAAATTGACAGATGTTTAGCTACACTGACCAAGAATAAAGGAGAGAAAGCTATGATTACTAAGATCAACGATGAAAGAAAGACATCACCACTGACCTCATAAAAATTTTTAAAATCATAAGGGGAGAGTAAACAGTTATGCCAACAAATTAGATAACCTGGATGAAATGGACAAATTATTAGAAAGAGAAAACGATTGAAACTGACTCAAGAAGAAATGGGAAATATGAATAGACTTACCATACATAAAGAGATTGATTTGTTAATGAAAAAAATTCCCAGAAAAGAAATCTCAGGCTTAGATGGCTTCATTGGTGAATTCTATCAGATATTAAAGGAATAGCACCAGTTTTGCACAAACTTTTCTAAAAAGTAAAAAAAAAAAAAAAAGAATACTTTTCAACTCATTCTGTGAGAACAGTATTACCCTGATACCAAATGCAGACAAAGACGTCACAAAAAACTGCCGACTATTACCCTTGATGAACATACAAACAAAAGTCCTCAACAAAATATTATAAAACAAAATGCAGCATGATAGAAAAAATATTACATGCTATAACCAAGTATATTTATCCCAGGAATGCAAGGTAATGTACCATATTAATAGAGAAAAGGACAAAACCCACATACTCATCTCAATAGATGCTATCAGTCCCAGTCACTGCTTCTAAGGTGGTGCATTTAATGCTATGTCCTTATGTGGTAGAAGGGACAAGGGTCTCTCTTGGTCCTCTTTTATATGGACGCTGATCTCGTTCATGAGGGCTGTGTTCTCATGACCTAATCACCTCCTAATACTATCACTTTGAAGGTCAAGCTTCAACATATGAATTTTAGGGGAAGATAAACATTGAATCTATTGCATATGCAAAAGGAGCATTGAAAAACATCCAACACCCTTTCATGGTAAATACACTTAACAGACTAGGAATAAAAGGAAATTTTTTTGACTTGATAAGGGCTAGCTACAAAAACTCCACAGCTAATTTCATACTTAATGGTGAAAGACTGAACGCTTTCCCTCAAATATCAGGAGCAAGATAAGGCTGTCTGCTCTCACCACTTCTATTTAACATTGTACTGAAATTCTTGACAGGGAAATTAGACTAGACAAGAAAATAAAAGGCATCTAAAGGAAGAAGTAAAACAATCTCTATTTCTAGTTGATGTGATTTTATATGTAGCAAACCCTAAGAAGTCTGCCAAATAAAACCCAATTAGAGCTAATTGATGAGTTCAGCAAGATAGCAGGATATAAGATCAATATTTTAAAAGCTATTGTATTTCTATATACTAGCAAGAACAATTCAAAAATGAAATTATAAACACAATTATAATTCATTTCTAATATCTAAAAAAATACTTAAGAATAAATTTAACAAAAGTGCAAGATTTGTCCATTGAAAATTAAAAAACATAGTTAGATAAAAACCTAAATTAGAGGAAGAGGATTAAAGATGGCAGCAGAGTAACAACTTCCCTGCAGCTGGGTACAGTGAGTCTGGGGAGATAAGACTCCAGGCATCTCTGGCTGGTGGGATCTGCCTATAATCATCCCTTTGAGGATACAGGGAGTCAGCAAGGGACTTCTGGTTCCCAAGAGGAGGACAAAAACAGTGGAAAACTGGCAAGCAGTTGTGTGTTCTTCATCGACCTAATCCCGCTGGCAACCATAAGTACACGCAGCAGTGAGATTGCAAATCAGAAAGGCCTTACCTGTGATCTGTTTTGGTGTTTTTGAACTTGGCACTCAGTTGAACTGCCTTGGGGAGAGCTTGAGCAGGAGTGCGGAGAACTTTGGACATTGTCTGGGGCCCCAGACTGAGCCACTGAGCTGGGCGCAGGAAGCCATTGTGAGAGAACTGCCCAGGCAACCTTAGCCCTCAGGGTCTCAGAGCAAGGATCGGGCAGGACCTAGTAACCTAGTTACTGAGCAGCCTAAAGGCGGGGAAAGAGCTGCCTTACAGCCTTAATCCTTAGAGGCAGAGTGAGACAGTTTTGGCACACTGGAGCCTTAGGCTGTTGCCCTGAGTAGAGTGCCGTGAGGTCACAGCTCATAGCAACCTCAAACTCCTGGGCTTGGTGTCCCCCAGACCTCCATAGGAACTGTGCCCCGACCCCCGACCTGTGACCTGCACCCACCTGGCCTCTGCATGCCCTGACCAGGACCTGCAGGAGCTGTGCAATCCTGCATCCTCCCTCCTGTGCCCTCGCAGCCTCCACACTGGCCTGCTCGTCTGGCCAGGGACTCTGGGAGCTGCGTGCCCTCTGGAGCCCTCCCTCCCTCTGCACAGAGCCCTTCTCCTGGCCAGAGACTGCTGGAGCCTTAGGCTTTCTGTGCCAAAGTCACTGGGTGCCAGGCACTACCAGAACCGTGTGCACTACCTCCTACCCTGTTGCTGGATCCGGGTGTGTCACACACCAGAGCTCTAGCTAGAGCAGCCCCAGAGGAACTACACAGGGTCACTCCCTACAAACATCCAGCAACAATAGAGTGACCCCGCTGGGGTCTATTCTTGGAGAGACACCTCCCCAACTCTGAGGACAGCCAGAGGCAATGGTGAAAAACAATCATGAGGTGAAATCAACAGAAAACCTCTGGCAATAAGAATAATCACAGTATTATTCAACTCCCCCAAGGATCAATGGGGCAGACACAGCACTAGATCCCATGCACAAACAAATAGATGAGATGTCAGAAATCGAATTCAAAATCTGGATAGCAAATAAGATAGAATTAGAACTCCAAGTAGTAACCCAAAATATAACTCAGGAATTCAACAAATTCAAAGACCAAATAACCAAAGATTTTGACACATTGAGACAAGAAGTTGCAGCCCTCAAAGATCCGAGAAACACAGTAGAATCCCTCAGTAACAGAATGGAGCAAGCAGAAGAAAGGATTTCTGACATTGAAGGCAAAGTTTTCGAACGCTCCCAAACTCTCAAGGAGGAAGAGAAATTGAGGGCAAAAACAGATCACTCTCTCAGAGAGTTCTGGGATAATTCAAAGAAAACCAATATTCATCTTATAGGGATCCCTGAAAGCAACGAAGTGGCTTCACAAGGCACAGAGTCTCTTCTCCATGAGATTATGAAGGAGAACTTTCCTGACACGCCAAGAGATTCTGAAATTCAGATAGCAGACAGTTTCAGAACTCCAGCATGACTCAACCCGAATAAGACATCCCCCAGACCCATCATAATTAATTTCACTAAAGTTAATATAAAGGAAAAAATTCTGAAGGCTGCCAGACGAAAGAAAACCATTACCTACAAGGAGAAGAATATTAGAATAACTGCAGATCTCTTCGCTGAAATCTTTCAAGCTAGAAGAGGATAGTTATCGACTTTTAATCTCCTAAAACAAAATAACTTTCAACCCAGGATCCTATACCCAGCTAAACCATATTTCATTTATGACAGAGAAATTAAATACTTCAATGACATTCACATGTTGAAGAAATTTGCCAGAACTAAACCAGCTCTCCAGGATATTCTCAGACCTATCTTCCATAAAAACCAGCGTAATCCTCCACCACAAAAGTAAACCCACCAAGAAAATTTTGTTCAAACTCCAACTTTCACAGTTGCAAAAGGATTAAAAATGTCCACCAGACTCTCAAAAGTCTTATCAATACTTTCAATTAATGTGAATGGTTTAAATTGTCCTCTAAAGAGGCTCAGGTTGGCGCTGACTGGATACAAAAACTCAAGCCAGATGTCTTCTGCATTCAAGAATCGCATCTTACATTAAAAGACAAATA
>CAUYPK010061635.1:0-69116 GCA_963574355.1 Loris lydekkerianus
AACCCAACTATACCACAAGACTATGAGGAAAGGACCAAGGAAGGGGAAGGGAGGGGGGAGGTTTGGGTGGAGGGAGGGTGATGGGTTGGGCCACATCTATGGTGCATATTTTTATCTATAATAAATAAAAAATAAATTAATTAAAAAAAAAAAAGAAAGAAAAAGAATCCAAGAAATTTTTTAACAGTGTTGTCATTGAATAAGGACAAAAAGAACTGAAGAAAAAAAATCTTGAGTATTACTTAGCAAGTTTGTTCTTAGTAAGGATATTATCATTATTATTATCCCAGAAGTATTTGACACATGCAGACTGTAGGATTTATCATTAGTCATTGATGTTGCTGGGGTTGAGAGCAGGGTTATCAGTGTGGAAGAGGGGACATAGAAATATAGAGTTGGGGAAGGAGAAGAAGAAACCCATTGGTGTTTAGAGGTAGAGATGTATGTGTGTTTCTTTTCTTTTTCTTTTTTTTTTAGGTAAAGTTTCATTGTGTTGCCCTCAGTAGAGTGCTGTGGCAACACAGCTCACAGCAACCTCACTCTCTTGGGCTTAAGCGATTCTCTTGCCTCTGCCTCCCAAGTAGCTGGGACTACAGCGCCCTCCATACCACCCAGCTATTTTTTTGTTGTACTTGTCTTTGTTGTTTAGTAGGCCAAGGCCGGATTCAAACCCACCTGCTTCAGTGTATGTGGCCAGTGCCCTAACCGCTGAGCTATGGGTACCCAGCCGGGTGTATGTGTATTTCAATGTATAGATAGCTCTATCCTCTGAAATAGCCTAAAAGTGAGAAATTGCCAGTAGCAGGACCCTCACCTTGCATCCTGATCTTGGTTTCTAAGTACTATTCCACACTGAAATTTTACCTTGAAGAAACTTCTGATCCAATGGGCAAGGAAAGTAGGTGAATTTGGATTATACTTTTGTACCAGAAATTAAAGAAATACACAAAAACTGATGGAGACTAGTGAAAAGGACATACATACACATAAGCTTAAAGAGTCTCAAAATTTGAACTTCAAAATGAATGACAAATGATTGCATTTAAAAATCCATGAGTCCATACAGTTACACAAAAAAAGCTTAAACTTTTAAAAGGTGTGTGTGCAACAGCATGCAGTAGAGAAACATATTAAATGAAAAAGCCTCTTTTATATGAAGTATGTCTACATTTATATGAAGTTCTAAAATAGGCAATGTTAATGTATAGTGGTAGAAATTAGATCAGTGGTTGCTTCTGTATGAGAAGGGTTGACTAAGAAGGGACATAAGGGAACTTTGGAATTTATCTTCATAGGAGACTAGGTCACGTGAACACTTAAATGGATACATACATTTCCCTTTATATGGATTATATCACAATTTAAAAAATTTAATGTGATGTGGGGGAAAGGGAAAACTATTCTTTACAAGAGAATATCAACCAAAAATGTAGTAGGAATGATAGAAAAATCACCATTTTCTAACAAGGGACTATAGCAAACTGACCATCATACAGAGGTGTTCAACATAAGGGGATAGGCCTCCTATGCTGACACATACATGTGATGCATGTCTAGTCTATGAAAATTAGGTTAACTTGAGATGATCGATGTAGGGGTCAACTATAGAAGCTCTGCTGTCTGCAACTAACTCTCAGTCTAAAAAATGTATATCACACATATACACATATATATATACACACGTATGTCAAGTGATTGTGTGTATATATCTTAAAAGAAAGCATGGCAAGGATGGGTGGAGGGAGAGTAATTGGTGGGACTACACCTACGGTGCATCTTACAAGGGTACATGTGAAATTTACTAAATGTAGAATACAAATGTCTTAACACACACAAAAAGAGAAAGTATGGCAAAATATTAACAATTAATGGATATCTGAGTGAAGGATTTATGGCTGCTTATTGGACTATTGCAAAATTTCCTATGGTTTTGAAATTTTTTAAATAAAAAGTTGGTTTTAAAAAAGCAATATTCGTTGAATCTTAAAATGGGCCCCCCCAAAAAGAGTTAGGAGATGAACTGTTTGTCCTCAGAGTAATCTCATCTTTTTATTGTGACTTCCTGTAACACAGTATCTTCTATCAAGCACCAAAATGTTTCTAAATCGATCTCAACCTTCAAGTATCCTAAGAAAAAAATATATTACTTGAGTCCATATGTGCTACCCCTATATTCAGGATCAGATAATTAGATGAACACTTTCATTATATAATTCTAACTTTTTTCCTAAGAGAAATGTGAAAACAAAACATTTCAATACAAAAAAGAATGAAATTTTTCATTGAAAGATACCATCTATAGAAAAGGAAATGAAGGTGTCAAAAATAAGGGGAAAGAAAGATCACCCATTACCATAATTCCTATCAAAATCCCAACTGGTTTATTTTGCAGAAATTGATACACTGATATTAAAATTGTATAGAAATGCAAGGACCAAGAAGAGACAAGCAATTTTGGAAAAGAACAAAGGTAGAGGACTTGTACTTCTTGATTTCAAAACTTACTACAAAACTATAGTAATATAAACATGGTGGTGCTGGGGTAAGAATAGACTTTTAGATCAGTGGAACAAAATTGAGAATCTAGGCCTGGCATGGTGGCTCTTGCCTGTAATCCCAGCAGTTGAGAGGCTGAGGCAGGTGGATTGCCTGAGCTCACAGGTTCAAGACCAGCCTGAGCCAGATCAAGACCTCATCTTTAAAAATAGCTGGGCATTGGCAGGCATCTGTAATCCTAGCTACTTGGGAGGCTGAGGCAAGAGAATCACTTGAGACCAGGAGTTTGAGGTTGATGTAAGCTATGATGCCATGGCACTCTACCAAGGGTGACAAATGAGACTGTCTCAGAAAAAAAGAAAAAAAAAAGAATTGAGAATCCATAAATAAACCCTTACATTTATGGTCAATTGGTTTTTGACAAGGATGACAAGCATAAGAAGCTGGCCAAGAAGTATGATGCTTTTGCTGGCTCCCATAGCTCAGTAGGTAGGGCACCAGCCACATACACCGAGGCTGACAGGTTTGAACCTCGACTGGACCAGCTAAAACAACAATGATAACTACAACGAAAAAACAGCCAGGTATTGTGGTGGATGCCTGTAGTCCTAGCTACTTGGGAGACGGAGGCAAGAGAATCACTTCAGCCCAAAAGTTTGAGGTTGCTGTGAGCTGTGATGCCATAGCTCTACTGAGAGTGACATAGTGAGACTGTCTCAAAAAAAAAAAAAAAAAAAAAAAAAGTATGATGCTTTTTTGGCCTCAGAGTGTCTGATCAAGCAGATCCCACAAACCTTGGGACCAGGCCTAAATAAGTCTGGCAACTTCCCTGCTGACACATAATGAAAACATGGGGCCAGAGTTGATGAGGTGAAGTACACAGTCAAGCTCCACGTGAAAAACTTCCTATTTCTAACCGTGGCTGTTGGCCATGTGAAGATGTGTTTGTGTACAACGTCCACCTGGCTGTCAACTTCCTGGTGGTGTTGCTCAAGAGGAATTAGCAGAATGTCCAAGCTTTATACAACAAGAGCAAGCCCCAGTTCCTGAATTAAGGTACCTCCTAAGAAATCCTAGTCTCACCAAAAAAAGAAAAAGCATATGCATCCATACAAAAACCATATCCATATCATTATCATAATCAAAAAGTGGAAACAATCCACATGTCCATCAACTGATGAATACATAAATAAAATGTAGTATTATCCTCAAATGTAATGTTGTTCATCCATAGAAAGAATGAAGTACTGATAACCGACTACAACATGGATGAACTGTGGACATTATGCTAAGTAAAAGTAACCAGTCACAAAACTCCAAAATAATGTATGATGCCATTTATGTGAAATGTCTAGAATAGGCAAATCCATAGAGACAGAAAGCAGACTAGTGGTTTCCTAGGGCTAGAGAAGTTGAAGGTTAAAGGAAGGAATGACTGCTCTTGGATTCAAGGTTTCTTTTTCCTTTTTTCTTTTTTTTGGAGGAGATTTCAGGATCCACTTTATTGCAGGAAGACTATGTCTATAGGGAATGCAACACAGCACAGAGCCCCCCCCCCCCCATTGGGGGAAGAGGGCCAGGGTCACAGCAAGTGGGACCTGGCGTGGTCCCCAGCACCGGGGATGCCCAGGCAGGGTGGGCCAGCATCCAGAGAGAACCCTTCTCCCTCTTCAAGGTCAGGGCAGGACCTGGGGTGGGAGAGGTATGGAAGTTGGTGGGGCCCAAGAGAGATTGTGCTATCAGGGTGTGTCCCTGAGAAAGGGCTGCAGACCCCCTACCCAGCCTCACCCTCTCAGCACTTTCAAGCCCAGAAGCCACTCCCAGTGCTGATTCAGGGGTCTAAGGTATGATCAGACACAATGTGCCGGCTCTTCCGGGGGGGCCCTTCTGGGTAGCAACACACACATATACACACACACTCTCTCTCTGTCTCTCAGAATGTGCCCAGTAAACATTTGTTGAGTGAACAGTCACGTGAATACAGAGGAAGATAAACATGCTGATATCACATCAGACACAGAAAATTCCCTCTTACCTACAAAGTTCCACCTGGTCATGTGACCACAGAGCCACAGGAGTTCAACCACGCCACTCCCCCATACCCAGTAAGAACGCAACATCCATCTTGTGGGATACTGGGTTACTCTCTCTCCCTTGGTGCTCTATTCTAAGTCATCATATGGATAGGTCCATGTGGCAGCTTCCAGCCAACAGCCATGGTAAGGATGAAAGACTGGACAGTTTGACACCACAGGGACCTGAATGCTGCAACAACCCCATGAGCCCTGGAAGAATCTCCTTCCCCCTTCGGGCCTTCTGATAAGACCCCCATCTGGCCTATGCTTTTATTGCAGCCTCCTAAGATTCCAAGGAGAGAACCCAGTTAACCTTACCACAGAAATTGTGAGATAATAAATGTGTGCTGTTTGAAGTTGCTACATCTGTGGCAATTTGTTATGGTGGCAATGGCTGGCAGATACAGATTTAGGGCCAAGAGTCACCTTGCTAAGAGTCAAAGAGTGTCAGATAGTGTCAGGTTCACAGATAAATGTTCTCAGATAAAACACCCACCCACTCCTGAAAACACAGTCACACTCATATGGGTAGAAAGATTTACATGGACATGTCACAGAAATGTAGTCCCATTGACAACCACATGCGTGGACCTGCAGCTACCCACCTCTAGGTACACCCTGCACCATTATTACAAGCACAGACTGTTGAAGAAAAGTATATCATTCCAATGGCACATGGACACAAGGGCAGACACGCCTTAGATACAGGCTTCTCATCCATGCATCCCAAGCCACGTCCACGCACAGTTCCACAGTCACCTCCATGTCTGTCGACACAGCACCCCCCATGGGGTTGCGTAAGTGTGGAGTTACCAAGACTCTCACAGCTGCAGGTGTCCCCCATCTTCTGGGCCCCACCTCCTTAGGCATAGCTGGTGGGAGGAAGCAGCTGAACAGAATTCTCCCTGGATGACACCCCCCACACACACTGCTGGTACTAGTCCCAGAGCCTGCCCCAGAGAGAGTATAGTTTGTGTCTCTCACCAAAGCCCCAAGCATCACCTTCCCAGCACTCCAGACCCCCAACCTGGGTGTTGCCAATGTCTCTGTCTCAATGGAAGGTGTGGGTCCTCAGGTGGGGGGTGTCCAGGTGTCCCTCCCACAGAGGGTGTCCACCCACAGAGGGTGTCCCTCTGTGCTCACTGCACCAGTTGCATCTGTGCCTCTCCAGAGGAGCCATTCTTGCCGGACAGTCGCTGGAGTTGTGCCGTGGCTCTTCTGGACCGCTCTTAGTCTCTACCCCTGTCTCAGCCAGCTGGCAGGGGCGCTGCTGCAGGGCCTGTGGTTATTACCTGGTGGCCTGAGGCCAATCCTGTGGGTCCATCCCCACCCCAGTGCAGGGACAGGGGCAAGAGGGTTATTTGGGGATCCAAGGAGGAGGCACAGGTCAGAGGCCATGATAAACAGGGTAGGGTGTGTATTAAACAGCAAATGGGAAGAAAAAAGAAAATCTGAAGTTGATGTGTATCTCAACTCCCCCTTCCCCCAGAAGGTCACAGTGATCAAATATGGAAGATGGGGTGCAGGTCTGGCTAGGGGCACCCAAGGGAAAAGGAGATGGGGGTCCTTGGGCAGAGATGGAAGAAATGCCGCCACCTCCTGACCTGGTGGGAACAAGCAGCCCCTCTTGCTGGCTCCCCCGTTTTCCCATGCACACAAAGGGGACATACCTTAGATACAAGCCACTCATCCATGCACCCTAGTTTGGGGGTACAGATGGAATGGGAGGGCAGGGAGTGGGGGGAAAGAGTCCTAGCTCTGCCGCAGGCTGGCCAGCCAGGATTCTGGAGGAGGGAAAAAGAGAAGGATGAGAGGAAAAGGGCGTGGGGAGGCATCAGGGACTGGGGACAGCAAGCAGCATTCTGGTCTCACATGCGGGTGCATTTGCCCTTGATGTGGTCTGTCCTCTTCTGCTTGCTGGAGCATTTGCCATGGATGTTGAGGCTTATGTTGCAGCTCATCTCCAGTGTGAGCAGCTTCCAGAAGAGCTCCCTAACATTTTAGTTCATCTTGGCTGAGGTCTTCATGAAGGCACACTTCCACTGCTGGGCCACGGCCTGGGCCTCGTGTGTGTCCACCTCCCGCTGTGTCTTGTCACCCTTTTTGCCCACCAGCATCACAGGGATGTCTTCCACGCTGCCCTTGATCTGCAGAATGAGCTGATAGATGGGCCCTAGTTCCTCTAGCAACTGCTTGCTGGTGACAGAGAACACCAGGATGAAGGCGTGGCCCTTGAAGATGGACAGCCAAGGCATGGCTGGAAACTGGTGGCTGCCCGTCGTGTCTGCCATCTACAGCGTGCACACACTCTTATCGCAGCTGATCACCTACAGGTGAGTGTCCTCGATGGTGGGGATATAGGGGTCACGGAACGTGCCCTTCATGAAGCGCAGCACCACCGAGCTCTTGCCCTCGCTGCCCGCCTGAACACCAGCACGCGATAGTGGTTGCTTTGCTGGGGCATCTTCCCCGGGGCAGGTGGGGGATGGGCCAGGAGGGCCGGTAGAACCCCAGACAGGCCCTGCGCCTGCTGCTGCTGCTGCCCCTGCGTATCCACCAGCCACAAGGTTTCTTTCTGAGTGATGAAAATTTATTGTGAAGATGGTTGCACCACTCTAAGTATATACTGAACACTACTGAATTATACAATTTAAATGGGTAAATTGTATGGAATATGAATTTTATCTCAATAAAGCTTGAGTTTTTGTTTTTGTTTTTGTTTTTGTTTTGAGACAGTTTCACACTGTTGCTGGGCTAGAGTGCAGTGGTGTCATCAAAGCTCACTGCAGTCTCCAACTCCTAGGCTCAAGTGATCCTTCAGCCTCCCATGTAGCTGGGATTATAGGTGTGCACCATTGCAACTGGTTTATATATATATATTGGTAGTGACAAGGTCTTTTTATGTTGTCCAGGCTGGTCTCAAACTCCTGGGCTAAAGCAATCCTCCTGCCTCAGCCTCCCAAAATGCTAGGATTACAGGTATGAGCCACCGCACCCAACCAATAAGCTGTTAGAAGAAGAAGAAGAAGAAGAAAGAATTCTGACCTATTTAATGTGTTCCAAGCACCATGCTAGACTCTGAGGATGCAAAATAGAATTGAGAAATACCCACTGCTCTGAAGAAGTTCAAAGTGTAATCAGGGGAACGGAGATGCACAAATTGTTGGAGTCACAGGTGAAAGAATTAATAGATTCCCAGAAGAATGTTGTCGAATGAGTCTTCTAGAACAGAAGGTTCAAATATGTATATATGAGGAACAAGAATGCACATTCCAGTATCACAAAAAACAAAATTTATTCTGATTTAAAAGAGTACAGCAAAGGAGATAAATGCTATCAGATAAGCCTAGGAAGGAGGGCTAAGGCTAGATCATTGTTACTTTTGGTAATAAAATGGGGTTTGAACTTTAATCTCTAGGTCTATGGTTCTCAAACTGTGGTAATATTAATACCCCTGAGGGGGGACATATAGAGGTTAACCAAGGGAGCTCACTGTAAGTTAATGGAAACAATTCATGTTAAAATAAACCATAGCTGTTATGGAATAAAATACTTAACATGAATGCTTTACATAAAATTACAAACCTTCAGTGAAATTTGAAGTTTGAGACTGTCCACTACAACATACATTGCACATCTACTTTGGCAGATACAGTGCACTAGTTCTAACCAAGTTGTCTTCCTTTACTATAGATGATGGAAAGCCAAAACCTTACCTCCCCAAGTATCTCTGAAGCCAGTGGATGGCCATGTGACGCAGTTCTAGGCAATGAGTTATGAGAGGAACTCTGCTGGTGGTCAAGAAAGTATTCGATGCCTGAAGTGTAGCTTTCATTCCTAAGGAATGGCAGATCAGTAAGAAAGAAGGACCCTGGTTCCTTTACAATATCATGGAGTTATAGTACTTAACCTATGCTGAACTTTTGTTGGATTTTCTAGTAATCAAAGCCTAACATAACTAATACACCAACTTTTCTGCTCCTTCCCTGTCTACCATATGCATGTATGCGTATTTCTCTGCCTTAGGGTTAAGAAAAGTTGTGAGAAGTACTTCTCTGGGAGATGGGAAGCTATATTAGTGTCCTATTGCTGCATAAAAAATTACCACAAATTAGGCAACTTAAAGCAACACCAATTGATTATTTCATGGTTTCTACAGATCAGAAGTCTTGGCATGGCTGACTTGCATTCCTTTCTGGAGTTTGGTGCCCTTTTTCAATCTCATATAGTTGTTGGCAGAAATCAGTCACTTCTATTTGCAGAACTGAAGCCCCCATTTTATTGCTGGCTGTTGGCTGGGGATTGATTACTTCAGTAATTAGAAGATGATCTCAATATCTGCTACATGGCATCACATGGCCCCCTTCATGTTCAAAACCAGTGGCAGGAGGACAATCTCCCTTGCATTGAATATCTCTGGCTTCTAAAAGGGACCTTTTACAGGTTCATTTGAATAGGCCAGGCTTGGCAGTGCCCGTAGCTCAGTGGGTAGGGCATCAGGCATATACACCAAGGCTGGGGGTTTCAAACCCAGCCTGTGCAGCTAAAAGAAACAATGACAACTGCAACAAAAAAATAGCCAATGTTATGGTGGGCGCCTATAGTCCCAGCTACTTGGGAGGCTGAAGCAAGAAAATCACTTAAGCCCGAGAGTTTAAGGTTGCTGTGAGCTGTGACACCATGGCACTGTACCAAGGACAACATAGTGAGACTCTGTCTCAAAAAAAAAAAAAAAAATAGGCCAGGCTCACCTGAATAGTCTCCCTTTTGATTAACTCAACATTGCCTATATATAATCAAGGCAACAACTATGCTGTCATATTCAGAGATTTCTCCCACACTTAAGAATAAGGGTGTGGCTGAAGGAGGCAGAAGTGGCTGAGGTCAAGGTGACTGCTTAGAAACTACACAGCCCATCAACATCTGTTGAAATTGGTGAATAAACCAGCCATGTTTTACACTCCGGGAATCGGTGGTGATCCTGCCCAGCTGGCCCAACGTATCTTCCAACATCCAAAAGATCACACAGTGTTCTGTGGAAATACAAAGAGCTCTGAATCAACTTGGAACCCCTCAAGATGCACCCAAATTGCGGCAACAGCTGCAACAGAAGCAGCAGTATACTAACCAACTTGCCAAAGAAACAGATAAGTACGTTAAAGAGTTTGGATCTCTGCCCGCCACCCCCAGTACAAAAAGATCGCTTAGTGGCTGAATCCACAACATCACTGACAAACTTCCCAAAGGTCCAGAGGCAAGCTGCTGAGAGACAGAGTTTGTTGCTCGAGTAAGAGCCAGTTCCAAAGTATCTTCAGGGTGGTTTTCCTGAAGAGAGCTCAAAAGAAAGGAATCTAGTATCCTGGGAAAGCTGCAGGATGAAGTGCAGCTGCAGGATGAAGAAATCACAGAAGATGGCCTTATTCATGAGAGAGAGAGTCTTCCATCAGGCAACTTGAAGCTGATATTATGGATATTAATGAAATATTTAAAGATTTAGGAATGATGATACATGAACAAGGAGATGTGATAGACAGCATAGAAGCCAACTTAGAAAGTGCAGAGGTACAAGTTCAGCAAGCCAGCCAGCAGCTACCACGGGCAGCAGAATATCAGCTCAAGTCCGGGAAAACCCTATGCATCATCCTCATTATGGCTATCACTGGAGTTCTGGTTATCGGTCTCATCATATGGCGATTGCCTAGCAGAATTTATCAAGGAGCACACTATTGCACTACATTATCTAAATTATGTGGGAAGATTCCTGTAATTATGGATTTTTTAATTATTATTTTAAAGCTATTGTGAAAAGGATGGTTCCCATACTTCCTTATTTTCATGAGGGGGTTCCTTTGGATTAAATGTGATATTTTCTAATAATGAAAGTTATTCTAAATGTCGTTGCTGATACAACTTTCATGCTTTTTAATTTAATAACTGTTAAGTTGTTGTGCACATTGTATATGCCTTTCATTTATAACTTATTTACCGTTTGACTTAGTTTTTTAAATTAGTAAGTTTAAAGATGCATGTGTTCTGTTTATCTCTCTGTCATTGTGTAACATGCACCTGGATCCATGTTACTTGAATTAGAAAAACCTCCAATTTAATTTTGATTTGGTTCAACAGAGAAGGTATTCTCAATAACTTAAAAAATTAGCATATCATTTTGTGGGTTTTATAAAATTTTGTCTGTTTTGCAACAGCACAAATTTTTCTTCCACTTTTCTTATTGTGTTCTTTTAAAACCTTTGTTTACTCTGAATGAAATGAATGAATGATTTGCTGGGATATTTCATACTTGTGATGTGTATATATTAAGCATTTGCTGTAGATTGCTTAGTAAAATTACTAAGGATAGATTGCTTTTACAATCTATGGTAATTTAAGACTCATGTTCACTAGGGAAAGTGTAGTTACTGTAGTTTAATGTAATTTGGAGGAGGAGTATGAAAACTAATACCAATCCCTGTTATGTTGAGATTCTAAAGATCCCAACTTGTTATTCTACTAAACTATCTTAACAATTAAAAAAAAAAAAAAAAAAAAGAATAAGGGGATTGTTGCAGTAAACGGTCCCGTGGTGTAGTCACAGATATAAAGACCAGTAGTCAGAATTCTGGAGAAGCAAAGGGTTGTAGCTCACTCAGGCATGCAGCCCCTAACTTTTTTTCTTGCAAGTTTATATATTTTTAACAATATTAAGTTCTGCACATACTCATTCTAACAATAAAACTAATTGGCAGCCAATGGTTTATATGATAAGAGTACAAAGAAACCATACAGAGCAACCACAAAAACTTATTCAGCCATTTGTCTCAGAAAACAGGTGCAACATGTAACTGAAATGCACATTAACTTATCTTGTTTTCCACTCCCAAGGCCCCTTCTAGGAAATTCCACAGACAGCCAGATTCTGCTTGCTGAGTCTGCCTCCCGTATGACTAGCTTGCTAATCAGTTTGGAGGGTCTTAAAGGAGCATCCCTTCATATGGACTCTCTGGGAAAGCTTCTTCAAACATAAGTCAATGGCACTCAAAGTTACATTGAGGTTACATTTCTCTTTTTTTTTTAATTATGCAAAATAACAGAAAACATGGTTGCTTGGTGGTCACTCACTTGGTGAGTGACCCATCTGCAGATTAAACACAAAACAAAACAAATAATGAACAAGCAATCCTGTAGAAGTTCCAAATAAAATATTCAATTTAGGTAAAGGATTTAATTTTTCTATTCTATTTGACAATTCTTTGAGTATAGTATCTCCATTAACACGTTCAAACTTGTGCTGGAACGTGGCATACATCTTTTGCTGTAAGTTAAGAATATCATTAGTTAAATTTTCATGGTTTAACAGATGCTTTTTCACTTTATCCCAAGGGAATTCAGTTGCATTATAAAGAACAGGAGTGATACAAAATGAAGTTTCATTCCAATCACAACGAAATTTGATTTGTTTTTGGAAACTAGACAACTGATCTCCTAACATTACTACTGTTTGTTCTAAATCTGAAAGTTCATTGTGGATTTCAGTGTCAATTTGTCTCTGAGCCGTCCAAAGCTGCTCCGAATTATGGTGCCATTCAGCAACAAGTCTTGATGCTGAGTCTTGATGCTTTCAGTCAAAGCGACTCCTGCAGCAGTAACAACAATTATTCCCAAAATTGCTGCAATCAGCATTTCAATGAAATGCTTCAGGACCTTCTCGGCAATCATCTGAAGTATGGACATTGCTGGAGACGCTTGCCACGGGCGGGCAAGCTTCACCGGCAACCAGACACCTGTTCTTGCTCTTAAAAGATATAACTGCTCTTTGGAAACATCAAACTGAACAGAGCTATTAATGCATGTATACACAGTACAGGTTTTCAAACATTGGATTTCTCCACTGGTTTTGTTCCAATATATAGAACCTTTAAGCCATACAAAAGGCAGCCTTAAACAGGCTTGAACATTATGAGTTGTGTCTTTGGTAAAAGATAAGGTATATTTTTTATTTTGTTGATTATGCTATGATTTTTCTACCCAAGCTTGAAGAGGGCAGAATGCAGCCCCAATTTTCCATAAATGATTTTGTTTAGTATATTTTGATAGATGGGGAGAAGGAGGAGAAAATCCTTCATCTCTCCACATAATTTGAGTGGATATTGTAGTGGAAATGGGTGTATTATTTCCTTTCCATCTTAAAGGTTTTAAAGAATTCTGAGGGTGTGTAAAACCCCTGGGGCTCCAATCTATGACACATCCATAGGAAGTATTAGCAACTAAAAATGCACTTTCACCTTTACATTTCATCCAATGCACCCATTCACTTGTGAAAAGTTGTGCATCTGACAAAGAGGTAACTCAGAAGAACCCAAAGTATCATTAAGTTTTGTTCCTTTAATAGAAAGGGCTACTAAAAGATATATTTTTCTCCATGGAGATTCACTGGAATGTCAGTCTATACTTGTTCAAATTTGATACTGAAAAGTTAAACAATGGGGCTGAGTACCAAAGCAAATGGGTGGTCCATTGACACCAGTATTGTAAATAAAAAATGTCATTTCCTCCTCATCAGTTTTAAAGGACCATGAGTGTCATAAGGCCCAGGAAGTCAAAAAGATTCATTCACATAAATTGGTACACTTGGTACAAACCAGCTGACTCCCCTCAGTAGAGGAGGGTATATGTCCAATATTCATATGATTGAGCACTTACCTGGGTAGTGAGGAGTGAAATCATAGCCAAGAACAAAGTGGATGTGGTCAGGGGTTGCTTATTCTGAGCCGGGGGGTGTGGTCTTTTCTGGGCCATCCCTCAGTTCTAAAGCTTTGTTAGGGACCCAAAAGTTTGATGAACCTGTTGAGAAATAAGCATATCCTCTACCCCAACACAACACCTGAGCTGGGATCTATTTATTTCTTTTTACATCTTTATAAAAAACTGGTTGATTAAGAGGTTCTGTTGTTATTTTTATCCAATGCTTCTGAGCTGGTGTTTTATTATTGTCATCCATGTTTAAAAATTTTAAAGTAAATAAGGCAGAATATAATCTATTCCTGGGGATAATTTTATACTGTTCGCCCCCTTTCTTTTGTTTTAGAAGCATGTTTTTAAGTGTTTTATTTTGTCTTTTAATTATAGCTTGTCTGGTGCTATTGCCTGGGATACCTGTCATATATTTTATATTATGTACTTGAAAAAAAGCTTTGCATTTATTAGAAAGATATGCTGAGCCATTATCAGTTTTAATCGAAGCTGGTTTTCCTGTTACTGAAAAAGCTTCCAATAAATGAGCAATAACAGCATCTGCCTTTTCCAATGTAAAGGCAGATGCCCAGAAAAAATGAGAATAAGTATCAACAGAATGATGGATGTATTTAAGCCATCCAAATTCAGGAAATTGAGTAACATCTATTTGCCATAATTGATTAGATTGGAGGCCTCTTTGATTAACGCTGGAGGGTAAAGGTGACATTATTAAAGGCTGACAAGTGGTGCAAGAGCCAACAATAGCTCTTGCTGTGTGCCATGTAATACCATGTCACACTTTTAAAGATTGAGCATTATTATAGTGTAAGGAGTGTTCTTGTATTGATCCATTTAAATGATCAATAGCAGTATTATTTTTAAAGACAGATTTAGGTAAATTAGAATGAGCTCTTACATGAATAATATATAAAGGTTGTTTTGTGTGGAAGAAAACAGTTAACATATGCCATCTACTGAATTTTTTCTTAATTACACTTTGTTTTAGTAAAACTGACTGTGCCTTTAAGAGCAGCTGCCAATAAATTAGTTTAAAGGTTCCAGAGCGAACATCTCTGCAGGCTTGAATATAATGGTCTAAAGTAATATTTTTCTGCATCTTTATTCCTGTCAAAGCCTTTTTAAAATCTACATTAGCATTTCCATAAGCCAATGAAAGAAGAAGCATATTTTGTGCATTTCTTTCAGGGACCAAATGTTTAATGGCTGATTATAATCAGGCTACAAAATCCGTGTATGGTTCATTAGTTCCCTGAAAATTTTTGGTAAAAAATTGCTGCATTTCACCTTGTTCATCAAGTTTTTGCCATGCTGTAAAACCAACCTCTCTTACTTGAGCCAATAGCTCATTAGTGTAATTATTCTGAGCATGAACATCAGCGTATTCTCCTGTCCCTGTTAGTTGTTCAAATATATAGAAAGGAGGGTGGTGAGCACGATTTCTACAAGCCTGCTTCTTTGCTTCATCATTCCACCAAGATTGAAATTGCAAAAATTGTCCTGGAGAAAATATAGTCTGGGCTAATGTCTCCCAATCAACAGGAATTAATAAATGGCTAGAACAGTAAGATTTTAAAACTCCTTGCACATAGGGTACATTTGGACCATAAGCATGTACAGCATCTTTTAATATTTTCAAAAATTTTATATCAATATGGTAATGAGTTACTTCTATTTCATCGCCCTCCATAGACTGGCGAACAATCAGGAAAGCAAAAGAAGTAGGCTGGGTAGAAACGGCCTCTCCTGATACAGGGACATTTGCATCCTGAATGATATTATACATTTCAGCATTTTTTTGAAATCTAGAAACTGTTCCTACTGTGGTATCAGGGAGGGGATGGTGCTGCTGTGGGACAGGATCAGCCTGCAGCAGTGGTGGCGGTGGTGGCACAGAAGACAAAGGAGTTGGAAAACGATTATCAATAACTTTACAGTAATGAGTTAAAAGCTTTTTAAGTTTTGATGTTTCAACTTTTGATACATTAGTAAGAGTTTTATCAGAACCACTATCCTCTGTTTTAGAATCTTCTGTCTCTGTTTTCTTTTTTTCTGAGTGGCTTTTGAGAGGAACATCATATAAAGGTTCCTCTACATTTGGCTCCCCTGTTGGGGGTGGAACAACATTGTGCTCTGCATCAGAACTAGATTGTAAAGGTTGCAACGCAGTTGTGACCAAATGATAAGCTGTCCAGACTTCTGTTTCAATACAATCACTGTGTTTGTGGGCGCCACAAAGAGCCCTACCAGCTTTTCTCCAAATTTTTAAACTTAGCTAATTTTTCTGATCCAGAATAAATCAATAACAATGTTTGGCCACAACCTGAAATAAACGTTGTAATGTTTTTCTTTTGACTGCCAATCCAGTAGTTTTTAACAAAGATTTTAGCAAAGCAACATATTGTTCCTCTGTAGAGGGAGAGTTCCCCATTTTTCCCCTCTTTATTATGCCAGAAGTCTCAAGTACTCACTGCATGTAGCTTTTCCTTCCGGTTTCAGTGTTCCAGACTAACCTTAAGCCACTGTCTGTTCAGTGAGGAGCTTGTCACAAAGAAGCGGGCCCTTGCTGTCCATGAATGCGTACCCTACTCGCTGTGCCAGATTGTTGCAGTAAATGGTCCTGTGGCATAGTCAGAGAGATAAAGACCAGTAGTCAGAATTCTGAAGAAGCAGAGGGCTGTAGCTCACTCAGGCATGCAGCCCCTAACTTTTTTTCTTGCCAGTTTATATATTTTTAATGATATTAAGTTCTGCATGTACTCATTCTAATAATAAAACTAATTGGCAGCCAATGGTTTATATCAGAGGTCCTCAAACTTTTTAAACGGGGCAAGTTCACTGTCCCTCAGACCATTGGAGGGCCGGACTATAGTTTAAAAAAAACAAACTATGAACGAATTTCTATGCACACTGCACATATCTTATTTTGAAGCAAAAAAACAAAATGGGAACAAATACAATCACACTGCCTCATGTGGCCCGTGGGCCGTAGTTTGAGGACCCCTGAATATAATAAGAGTACAAAGAAACCATACAAAACAACCACAAAAACTTATTCAGCCATTTGTCTCAGAAAGCAGGTGCAACATGTAACTGAAATGCACGTTAGTTTATCTTGTTTTCCACTCCCAAGGCCCCTTCCAGGAAATTCCACAGACAGCCAGACTCTGCTTGCAGGGTCTGCCTCCCATATGACTAGCTTGCTAATCAGTTCGGAGGGTCTTAATGGAACATCCCTTCATATGAACTCTGAGAAAGCTTCTTCAAACATAAGTCAATGGCACTCGAAGTTACATTGAGGTTACAGGGTATGTACAATGCATGTGCACCAGGGATCAGGAATCTTCGAGACTATCATAGAATTATGCCTGTAACAGAAGCCATTGAGGAATTAAGCAGAGGAGAAACATGATAAATTGTGTTTTCAAAGAGCTAATAAAAAATTGCCACCATACCTATGTCCAGCTACTTACATCTGCATCCCTACTCTACATAAAATATTGGACACACGCTAAAGAAATCTAAAGACTGTTCTTACTTTATCTGGACTGAGAGATTTGACAATATCTGACAAAATCCATCTCATCTACTCTCCTACCACCAGAAATGGTTGCAGGTTTGTATTGGCAATCAAACTTTTTAAATCTAGCACTACATTTCCTCTATTTTATAGAAAGAGGATAGGAAATTACAGAATGTCCACTTTCTGTCGTATTGAAAGCTTTAGCAGGTACCCACAATGATAGTTTCTTTGTCCCTCACCAACACTCATAGTTTCTTGGGATGAGGTCAAGATATGCCTAGTTTCCTTTGACACAAAAAACCTGCTGCCTTGGTTTCTCACTGGTATTTTATATCATTTCAGTCACACAGGCCAAGGACTATATACCAACTCACAAGTTCTGCCAGGCCATGTGCAGGCTCACAGATCGGGTTTCACAGTAAACCAAGAGTTTACTAATAACTAAGAGTTATTGTTCCACAATTTCTCTTGTGTTTCCAAGGAAGTGGTATTATGAGAAAGTAGACAGGGCCCTGGTTATATTGAAGGGACCCAGATCTGATGTTAGCCCTCCACTCACAGCTACTGATGAGGAAAAGCTGGACTTATATCTGTAAGACTGAACAAAGAAAAATCACCAAACATTTGAAAAAGAACCAGAAGGAGACAAATCTGGGGTTTCTGAGTGAAGAGGTTCTAGAAATATAGTTACAATATCAAACATGAAAAAGCTTAAGAATAAAACTGGCTCCCATCTTTCACCATATATAAAAATCAACTCGAAATGGATGAAGACTTAAATGTAATACCTGAATCTATGAAGCTACTTGAATAGAACATTGGGGAAATGCTGTAGGACATTGTTGTGAACAAAGACTTTTTGAGTAAGACCTCAAAAGCACAAGAAACGAAAGCAAAAATAGACATACAGGATTACATCGAACTAAAAAACTCTGCACAACCAAGGAAACCATTAACAAATTGAAGAGACAATCTAGAAAGTGGGAGAAAATATTTGCAAATTATCCATCTAATAAGGAGTTAATCACGCAGATAGATGAGGAACTCACAGTAGCAAAAATAATAATAATGATAATCCAATTTAAAAATAGGCAAAAGACCTAAATAGACATTTTTCAAAAGGAGAAATACAAATGGCATATGAAAAACATGCAAATCAAAACCACAATGAGATATCATCTTACCCCAGTTAAAATAGCAATTATCAAAAAGATAACACACTGAGGACAAAGTGGAGAATGTTGGTGGAAATGTAAAATGGTACAACCAGTATGGATTATAGTATGAAGGTTCCTCAAAAAACTAAAAATAGAACTACCATATAATACAGGAATCCCACTGTTGGGTATATATCCAAAAGAAAGAAAATCAGTATATTATAATAGAATCAGTTCTTCCATGATAATTTTGGCACTATTCACAGTAGGTAACATATAATCAACCTAAGTTCCATTAATGGATGAATAGAAAAATAAAATGTGATACACACACACACACACACACACACACACAATGGAATATTATTCATTCATCAAAAAAAAAAAAAGAAATCTTATCATGAGCAACATGTTTGGAACTAGAGGTCATTATGTTAAGTTAAATAAGCCAGGCACAAAAAAACACGTATCACCTGTTATCACTCATGTGGGAACTAAAAGGTTCAATCTTATGGAGGTAGAGCAGGCGTCCTCAAACTTTTTAAACAGGGGGCCAATTCACTGTCCCTCAGACTGTTGGAGGGCTGGGCTATAGTTTAAAAGAAAAAACTATGAACAAATTCCTATGCACACTGCATATATCTTATTTTGAAGTAAAAAAACAAAACAGGAACAAACACAATCACACTGCCTCATGTGGCCCGCGGGCCGCACTTTGAGGACCTCTGAGGTAGAGAGTGGAAGGGTGGTTATCAGAGGCTGGGAAGGGAAGAGGGGGATAAAGAGAAGTTGTTTAAGGGGTACACAGCCAGGGCCGAGCGCGACGGCTGATGCCAATAATTCTAGTACTCTGGGAGGCCGAGGCATGTGGATAGCTTGAGTTCACAAGTTTAAGACCAGCCTGAAATTCAAACACAGGAATTACTGGATTAAGGCCTGGCACAGAGGAAACCCTGAAAAACTGGTATATTGTTTGTATGTATGAATGTAAACAAAACAAACTGTCTCCTAATACAGAAACATTTGCAGGCAGTATTTATAAGACCTAACCAGATTGTATCTAAAGATACAGCCTTCAACAGTAACATACCAGTTGATGTGCAAACTACTACCTGAGGGGTAATTAAAAAAACTTTCCCTTCCCCTACTCTCTTTCTAAAAGAGTCACTTCTGGGGGCCCTTTTTAAAATCCCAGCTGTAGAAGAATGCCCTCAGGCTCAATCTTGCTTAGGCTGTGCATCAGTCATCAAGCATTTAGGGCAGGTCCTGACAAGGCTGTGACCAGTGGCTAAGATGTCTCAACCAAATCCCCATGGGAGTCAGAAATTTCTTCTGCTTTTTTTTCATCCCAAAATGTGCTTTTTCCTGAAATGCTCTGGCGTCTGTACTAAGAGCATTCAGACTCTCAACTCTGCCAAGATGGATTCCTGCTCCTGCAGGGTCTCCTCTCTACCTTCCCTCTCAGGAGCCTCACTCCTTTCCTAGATGTTTTGGGCCCTGAGCATCTCTGGTGATGAGGTCACCTTGTGTACATGGAACACACACACCATATGCTAGGCACAGATAGAAACCTACATCGAACTAGTAACTTTTAGTCTCCATTTTAAGGTGAGAAAAGTGGTCACAGGCTAGTCCTTTATCTGAGGTCATCATTATCTGCGGTGGAATTTGAATTGAGTCCTCTCAGGACTCTTATTCTGTGCCCTGAAATTGTAACAGTGGAAGGGAAGCTTAACATGACTAGTTCCATTTCACTATTGACCCCCTGTGGTAATATCTTTAGCTTAAAAGTATCCTGCTTAGTTGTACACACAGAGCTGATTCCTAGCAAGTTTACAGTAAAAATTTAGGTTGTACTTAAACTACAGAAAAAGATGGTAACCACCCCTTTCCCCCAAACTAATTCCTGGGGAGATAGGTAAGTATGCACATAATGCCATGTTAAAGATTTACAGGAATCTTGTGTCCTGAGTTACATCCTCCAAAGTTAACTGACCAAGAATAAAGAAGTTTTACAACCTCCTCAGAACCTCACCAATGCCCAAAGATCTGCAGTTACTTCTTGCAACCCCGTCTCTTCCCCTTCTTTTAACATATTAATACAACTAACTAACAGACTAACTGAAGGTGCTTCTTTTTATTTTATTTTGTTGAGACAGGGTCTTCCTCTGTACAGTGGCAGAATCCATAGCTCTCTGTAACCTCGAACTCCTGGGCTCAAGTGATCTTCCCACATCAGCCTCCCAAGTAGCTGGGACTACAGGTGTGCGCCATCACACATGGTTAATTTTTCTTTTTTTGGAGAGACAGGATCTCACTTTTGTTTAGCTTATCTCTAAATCCTGGCCTCAAGCAATCCTACCACCTCTGACTCCTAAAGGGCTAGGATTATATAGGCATGAATCACAGCGCCTGGACTTAAGATAGTGCATTAGGACATTAGTTCACCATCTTTTCAGTTTGCTGGCTCTATGAATAAGTCACTTTTCTTGCCTCAAAATCTTGCCTTTCAATTTATTGGCTGCCCTGCTGTAGTAGGCCAAGCTTGGATTTGGTTACAAAATCACTGCCTGGTAGCCAGTAGCCCCTTCTGCTGTTCTCTGACACCACCCATGAGGCAAGCTTCCTCCCCGTGACAGTGAGGCCTAAGAATTCCTTAACTTAAACTTTACAAGATCTTAGGCAATGCTTTATTTCTTTAATCACAACAAAAAATCTCTGAACCTACTGATAACTTGTAAACCCCTGCTTCAGGATGTCCTGCCTTGTGGGACCAAACAAGTATATATTTTCCATGTATTGATTTACAGCTTACCTCTAATTCCTGCCTCCTTAAAATGTATAAAACCAAACTGTAACCCAGCCACCCCAGGACCACTTACTCAAGGATTCTTGGGTATGACTCCCTGGGCCATCAATCACTCATATTTGGCTCAGAATAAAATTATTTAAATTATCTTACAGAGTTTGGGTTTTGTTTTTTTTTTCTGTTAACACTTCATAAGTAAATTCTTTCCTGGCCTTCTATAAACAAGGACATGCCAATTGTAACTCAGGTCTAGCTCCTAAAACTACAGTCTGATACCTCACTATTAATGCTCCTTACAAGCTTATCTTCTAGCCAGGCAGTGTCTCATGCCTGTAATCCTAGATAGTCTGGGAGGCTGAGGCAGGTGGATGGCTTGAGCTCAGGAGTTTGAGACCAGCCTGAGCAAGAGCAAGATCCCTCATCTCTCCTAAAAATAGAAAAATTAGCCAGGCCTGATGGCTCACTCTTGTAGTCCCATTTACTCAAAAGGCTGAGGCAGGGGGATTGCTTCAGCCCAGAGTTTGAGGTTACTATGAGTTAGGCTGACACCACTGCACTGTACCCATGGTGACAGTGTGAGACCTGTCTCAAAATCAAACAACGACAACAAAAAAACAAAACAAGCTTATCTTCTTAGCAGATCAATCATTCCTCTACCTACCCAGAGACACTTGCATAATTAATTCTTTTTTACTCCCTTTTTCTCTTTAAACATTCACCTTATCTTATATAAAATGTAGATTTCCTGGGCATGAACTCACTTGCAAGAATATGCAGTGCTTTTTCAGAAGAGCAACCCAGATGTATCTGTGGCTCATGTTTTTCCGGCTATGCCCTAAAGCTGGCTTAATAAACCTCAACTGATTGAGATCCTTGCTTCTGGCAGTAAGATGCATGGTTCCAAACTCTTCTTCCCACTCCCAGAATAAGAGATTTTGTAAGCGGGATCAGGTAGTTTTCAGGGTGCTGATCCTAGGGAGATCCTTCCAGCTATGTAACACACCTGTCTACAGCACAGATTAGCCTTTTTAAGTCTGGGTGTCTGTAACCATGCTCCCTTCTAGAATATTTTAGGAAAATCTACCTATGAGGGACTTTGATGTTCCCATCTGTTCTGCTGAACTGCTTTATAACTAACCACCCCCAAATTTAGTGGGTTAAAACAATATTATTTTGCTCAGGAACCTGTCAATTGGGCAAGACTCTGTGGGAACAACTTCTGCTCCTCACTGCATCAGCAGGAGGAGCTTGACTAGTGGCTGGCAATGGTGCCAGCTCTTGGCTGGAAGCTCATTCGGGGCTTTGGGCCAGAGTGCTGGTTTCCCTTCCAGGTGGGCTTCTCCACAGGCTGCGTGGGCCTTCTCCCAGCATGGTGGCTGGATTCCAAGAGTAAGCACTCCAAAAGAACAAGGTGGAACCGGGTAGTATTTTATGACACAGCCTCAAAATCCACAAAGTATCAGTTCCATCATACTTTATTAGTCACAGAGGCCAGCCCAGGTTCGGGAAGGGGGGGTGGAGTTGAGGGACAATAAGCCCCACTATTTGATGGGAGGATTTGTCAAGATCATATTGTAGGCCAGGCATGGCGGCTCACACCTGTAATCCTAGCATTCTGAGAGGCTGAGGAAGTTGGATTGCTTGAGCTGAGGAGTTTAAGGCCAGCTGAGCAAAAGCGAGACCCCATCTCTAAAAATAGCCGGGCATTGTGGAGGCTGTCTATAGTCCCAGCTACTCTGGAGGCTAAGGCAAAAGGATCACTTGAGCCCAAGAGTTGGAGGTTGCTGTGAGCTATGATGCCAAGGCACTCTTTAAAAAAAAAAAAATCATATTGTAGGAAGAACATGAAGGATGGGAGATGTAGAAAATGCAATCTTCCAACTATTAATAGCAATACCTGAGCTCTCAGTACAGCCAGCTTTTCCGTTAGTCTGTCCACTCCACTAAGCCTGTGCTATGTGCTTCTTTACCCCTTAACTACTTGTGTCTTCCTGAGTAGGAATAAGTCTAAATGTAGCTTCCACTTTCTTTTTAAACTCTGAAATCTCATTACCAGTATAGATAGCCCACATCTCAAAATCGCTATTAGTTCATAAACATCCATACCGTACCCTAGCGCACATTTGGTTGGATTACAAATATTGGTCCCTCCCATTGGATTTTATCTATCCAATAGTCATTTTTCTTCGAAAACAAAATGATTTGGGATTTACTCTGCTATTCTCTTGTTTTCTTATTCATTAATTTCTGTTCTCAACCTTGAATTCTTTTCTTCTGCTTTTCTCTTTCCTTTTCCTTTCCTTTCTTTTCTTTTCTTTCTTTGGATGATCCTTAACTTTCTTTCTTTCTTTTGAGATGAGGTCCACCTTGTTTTCCATGGTGTTCTCAAACTTCTGAGCTCAAGTAGCCCTCCTGCCAGCCTCGAAAATAGCTGGGATTACTGCTCCCAGTTCTCTGTTTTCTCTTAAGATTACTTTTTGTTGTCTAAGGACAGTTGAAGTTGGACACTTATTAAATAATTAACCTGTTACTAATGTTGTTAGAGTAAGCAGGGAGAAGTAGAAACAAGCAAGTGGAGTGCAGAAGAAAGATAAAGGGACTTTGCACAGGACTCCCACGATGCACAGTGCAGTATAGGACCCCTAGGACTCAAGGCAACCTTGGGACAGTTAACGTCATTATCATTGTGGTCCCTCCACCCCTGTCACCCCACATCCGCCCCATGCCTACTCCCCATCCCCACCATTGGACATCAAGACATTTTTGGACAAGGCCATATGGGATAAAATTGACCTCCCATCACTAGGGTGGAGGCAAACACTCCATTGGGCAATTCAAATAATGTAGCTCTTCCTCGGAGACCCAGATAGCATGGGGCCAGAGTCCAGGCTGAGGAGGCCTACTCTAACACTCCATATGTGCCTTTGCTTCTTTTCAGCCTGCAAAAAATCTAAGGCAGGATCTTTCATTTAGAGCCCCTTTCTTCTTCCATAGCTGGGCCCCTTGGGACTCCATTTTTTTTTTTTTTTTTTTTGTAGAGACAGAGTCTCACTTTACTGCCCTCGGTGGAGTACCGTGATGTCACAGCTCACAGCAACCTCCAGCTCCTGGGCTTCCGCGATTCTCCTGCTTCAGCCTCCCGAGCAGCTGGGACTACAGGTGCCCGCCACAACGCCCAGCTATTTTTCGTTGCAGTTCGGCAGGGGCTGGGTTTCAACCCACCACCCTTGGTATATGGGGCCCGCGCCCTACTCACTGAGCCACAGGCGCCACCCGGGACTCCAATTTTCATAGTCCCCCATGAACAGCAGTTTTCTTTGTCCTTCTGAAATGCTATCAAATGATTTAAGTATTGCTTTTCCCTCTTTTTTTTTTTTTTTTTTTGAGACAGAGTCATGCTTTGTTACTCTTGATAGAGTACCACAGTGTAATAGCTTACAGCAACCTCAGACTCCTGAGCTTAGGCAATTCTCTTGTTTCAGCCTCCCAAGTAGCTGGGACTACAGGCACCTGCCACCACACCCGGTTATTTTTAGAGACGAGGTCTAGCTCTGGCTCAGGCTAGTCTAAAACCTGTGAGCTCAGGTGATCCACCCGACTGGGTCTCCCAAGTTCTGAGATTATAGGTGTGAGCAACCACACCCAACCTGCTTTTCCCTTCATTTCAGCTTTCTGTCCCCTAGGAGTCCCTCTCTGCATTTTCTCATTTACTTATTGATATAGTTTGGATATTTATCCCCAATGTTAGAGGAGGGACCTCCTAGGAGGTGTTTGAATCATGTAGGAAGATCCGTCATGAATGGCTTGGTACCATCTCCATGGTAATGAATGATTTCTCACTTCTCATGCCAGAGCTGGTTGATTTAAGGAGCTTGGCACTCCTATGATCACTCTCTTCTTCCCTCTCACCATGTGATTCTTGCTCCCCTTCACCTTTCACCATAATGGAAGCTCCCTGGAAGCTATCACCAGAAGTAGATGCTAGCACCATGCTTCTCATGCAGCCTGAAGAATCTTGAGAATCTTTCTCAGCCTTTGCCCTCCATGGTGACATTCGAAAAGTGTATTGAGCAAAACTGGACAGTTTCCTGACTATATAACTCTATTGGAAACTGTGAAAAAAAGTAATTTAAAATCTAAGTTATTGGAACTTTAAATTATTTTGATCCTTAAAGGAATGTGATTATGAGGCCCAAGTCACATAACAGGCAGCTGTAATCCTTGTTTCTCTAACTATTGATTGGCCTTCCTCATTATCTCACTGTTTTGTAAAATGCTGTAAATGACCAGAGAGCACCAGGGAAGACAACCCTCCCTCTCCACTGTTGATCTTAATTATAGATTAACCTCCCTCATACCTTTGTCACTCAGTGACTTAATGGTTTGTTAAATATACTCTTTTAAATTGGAAAGGAAATGAAAACCAACTATAAAGAAAACAAGCCATGAGGAAAAGAAAACAAACTATAACTAAATAATTTATTGTAACTTCCTTTTTTTTTTGAGACAGTCTCACTTTGTCGCCCTTGTTATTGAGGCATCACACCTCACAGCATCCTCAAAGTGTTGTGCTCAAGTGAGTCTCTTGATTCAGCCTCCCAAGTTGCTGGGACTACAGGCATCTACCACAATGCCCACCTTACTTTTAGAGACGGTCTCACTCTTGCTCAGGCTGGTCTCAAACTCCTGAACTCAGGCAATCCACCTGCCTTGGCTTTCCAGAATGTGTTGTAACTCTTAAACCAGGCTTGTATAGAAAATGTATCCTATTAATATTAAATTTCTTTGCCTTCTTCCTATAAGCATGAAGTTAACTTTTGGTGGGCTCAGTGACTCATGCCTATAATATTAACATTCTGGGAGGCTGAGGCCAGTGGATCACCTGAGCTCAGGAATTCGGCGTAAGCAAGAGTGAGACCTATCTCTGTTTTTTGTTTGTTTGTTTGTTTGTTTGTTTGTTTTTTGAGACAGAGTCTCAAGCTGTAGTCCTGGGTAGAGTGCAATGGCATCACAGCTCACAGCAACCTCAAACTTTTGGGCTTAAGCAATTCTCTTGCCTTAGCCTCCCAAGAAGCTGGGACAACAGGCGCCTGCTACAATGCCTGGCTATTTTTTGGCTGCAGTTGTCATTGTTGCTTAACAGGCCCAGGCCGGGTTCGAACCCGCCACACTAGGTGTATGTGACTGGCACCCTGCTGACTGAGCTACAGGTTCTGCCCAAGACCTATCTCTTAAAACTAGAAAAACTAGCTGGGCATTGTAGTGGGCACCTGTAATCTCAGCTACTTGGGATGCTGAGGCAAGCAAATCACTGGAACCTAGGAGTTTGAGGTTGCTATGAACTGTGATGCTATGGAACTCTACCCAGGTCAACAGAGTAAGACTCCATCTCAAAAAAAAGGAAGAAAGAAGTTAACTTTTAACTTCCGAGTACTGACCCCATGTCCTTGGGATTTACATGTCCTAGAATGACCATTCTTAAATTTTTGCTCTTATAAACACTTTCTGATCCTTTTGATTATTTCAGGTTGACATAATAGTACATCATAATAGTTTTCCTATCTGTTTGTATTTGGCCAACAGCATGACCTAGCAAGCAAAGCCTAAGAGGTTATTCATGCCCCTTCAATCTAGAATTCAGACCGAGGCAGGGTGTGGTGGCTCATGCCTGTAATCCCAGCACTCTGGGAGGCCAAGGCAGGTGGATTGCCTGAGCTCATGAGTTGAAGACTAGCCTGAGCAAGAAGAAGAACCCATCTCCAAAAAAAAATAAATAGCTGGGCGGTGCCTGTGGCTCAGTGAGTAGGGCGCTGGCCCCATATACTGAGGGTGGCGGGTTCAAACCCGGCCCCAGCCAAACTGCAACAAAAAATAGCTGGGTGTTGTGGCAGGTGCCTGTAGTCCCAGCTACTTAGGAGGCTGAGGCAAGAAGATCACTTGACCCCATTAGTTTGAGGTTGCTGTGAGCTAAGACACTATGGCACACTACCAAAGATGACCAAGTGAGACTGTCTCAAAAAAAAAAAAATAGAATTCAGACTGGGTTTTAATGACCTGTAACTATAGGCCTCAGGGCTCTGCTCCACTTCCTATCTCAGCCTCCATCTTGGCCTTTGTCTTGGGGCAATATAAACCACAATCCCAGAGAGAGGACACATTGCCAATCTGTCCCTTCTACACGGAAGTCTCAAGGAATTGTTTAATTATGAGCTTTTTCTGGTGAGGAGAATATAAATTTAAGTGCGACATGTGCACTAGAATGTTTATCGCAGCTAAATTCACAATTGCCAAGATGTAGAATCAATCCAAGTAACTGTTAACCCATGAATGGATTAGTAAACTGTGGTATATGTACACCATGGAATACTATTCAGCAAAAAAGATGGAAACTTCATATCTTTTGTATTAACCTGGGTAGAGTTGGAAAACATTCTCCTTAGTAAAGTATCACAAGAATGGAAAAGCAAGGCCAAGTGTGGTGGGTCATGCCTGTAATCCTAGGACTCTGGGAGGCCAAGGCAGGTGGATTGCCTGAACTCAGGAGTTTGAGACCAGCCTGAGCAAAGCAAGACCCTGTCTCTACAGATAGAAAACCTAGCCAGGTGTTGTGGCAGGTACCTGTAGTCCCAGCTACTCAGGAAGCTGAGACTACAGAATCACTTGAGCCCAAGACTTCAAGGTTGTTGCGAGCTATGATACCACGCACTTAACCCCAGGGTGACTGAGTGAGACTCTGTTTAAAAAAAAAAAGGAAAATCAAGAATCCAGTGTACTCAATACTAATATGAAACCAGGAGATGAACAAATACACATCCACACAAGAGAAAAACACAACTAAACTCAAGTGGGGGCAGGGGGATAGGGAAGGAGAGAGAGGTTTTGGTGTCCCCTCACCTAACAGGCACAATGTAAGGGTATATGGCACACCTCTTGGGTGAGGGGCACAACTACAACTTGGACTCTACATAACAAATGCAAACAATGTAACCTAATTGTCTGTACCCTCATATTAATCTAAAATTAATTTAATTAATTAAATAAAAAATAAATTTAAGTACCCAAGAGGGAGTAGGAATTAGGCTCTTCTTCCAGGTCCTAATGTTTCCTACTTTGCTTCCAACGTTTCCCTCTTTACTTCCAAAAGTTTGCTTGGGGGCAAAGAATTAGGCTTTTCAAAATTTAAGACACAGGAATGCTGGAGCGTTGGCGCCATGTCCACATCGAGTCTCCCCGGGTTGCTTAGCCGTGCCTTGGCCACGGCATCGACAACAAGATCACCCCTTCTATTTCATTCTTTGAAGAAAACAAGTTCTTCTCCAGGAGAAAAGTCAGAGCTCATCAAACAATCACTGAAGAAGCCAAAGTTACCAGAAGGTTGTTTTGATGCACCGGAAGATTCCCACTTGGAGAAGGAGCCGCTAGAAAAATTTCCAGATGATATTAATCCAGTTACCAAAGAAAAAGGTGGACCCAGGGGCCCAGAACCTACACGATACGGAGATTGGGAATGAAAAGGCCGTTGTATTGATTTTTAAGTCACGTATTCTTTAATTGAAGTAGTATTATTATTATTTATTAAATCATAGCTGTGTACATTAATGCAGTCATGGTGTACAGTGTGCTGGTTTTATGTACAATTTGAAATATTTCATCAAACTGGTTAGCAAAGCCTTCCTGGCATTTTCTTAGTTACTGTGTTAAGACATTTATATTCTACATTTAGTAAGTTCCACATGTACCCTTGTAAGATGCACCGTAGGTGTGGTCCCACCAATTACCCTCCCTCCACCCATCCTCTCCTTACCCTTACCCTCCCTTTCCCCTTACATTAAGTCGTATAATTTCCATAATGTGTTTAAAAATATATCTGATGGCTTGGGATAAAAATATGCTGCCATAAATTAGGAAAGGTTTACATTAGCACCTAGTATCTTTAAATTTATTGCAGCATGTAAAGATTCAAGCTGTAAACTTTTACTTCATTGTTTTTTCAGTTTAATCAATTTCTTGTAAAAGGTACATGTAAATAAAATATTTTTAAATGATAAAAAAAACAAAAAAAATTTAAGACACAGGATCATCTGATTTAACCACCTTGGTAGATGAAGAGTATATCACTGAACCACCAATGCAGATTTAACTGTCTTGGATTGCTGGCCCCAGGCAGAAAGGACCTCTCTTGGCCAAGCTGAATGTTCTTCCCACTCTGCTTTTTCAGATGAGCCACCTTTGACCAAAGCTTGTCTGTTTTTGAAAGACCTCACTAAAAAGCTGCAAGAAGCAGCCAACCACAAGCCAGTATGCTAAATTAGCTATCTTTGGTCTAAGACCAGACATTCTTCTAAACTTGAATTACATGAAATTACCATCTTATTCAACCAGTTTTGGAGCCATGGAGTGGGGGAGGGAAGGGGGGATGGTGTTGATTAATCAAGTTTTCTCTCTCCCCAAAGTAAGGCATTCCTTTCTCAAAGTTCCCATTACCTGGGCCTGTTTTATAATTGCTTTTTTCTTTATCTGTCTCTATTACTGTGGGCCTTTGAGAGTGAGAGTTCCTTTTTATTCATCTCTTTGCCCCCTCCCCACCCTGTGGATAGTTTCTGACAATAGGGTTCATAAATTTTTGTGAAGAAATGAGTGTGGAATCAACTAATACCTGGATGAATTATTTTCCCAGGCTTCTCTCACCAGTTGCTAAGATGTTTCAATAGTCAAAGAAGATTCACTACGCCTGTATTTTGGCTCTCATGTTGTCTGTTCCAGTAGCTTATTGTATGCTGTTTCTGTTAGCAATTTCCAAACTAAAGCCTCATACTGGGTATTCGCAAACTGCCCTCTGAGAAGGCATTGTCAGTCTTCTTGGCCCGTAATTGGCACACATCTTCTAGATACCTGCAGCACACTTCCTTTCATCTCACAAAAACTGAGAAGTAACTAAAATTTCACACTAAAAACAAACATCTACACAAGTTTATCTTAAAAGCTGCTATAGGAGATAGAAATGATTGTTTCAATATCAGCATTTAGAACCTGAAGTTACAATGTGTGATGAATAAAAGTTCCTTTGATTTGGAAGGCCCTGTCCAATGTCTTGGAGATCACGGGAAGAAAATAATACCAAAGGAAAGACCGAAACCTCCTGCGCCACGGTAGGCTAGCGGAGCGAGGAGAAGCCAGAACACCCCCAAGACTCCAAACACCCCACTGCCGCGGTCCGATTTAAGGGAGAGTCTTGCCCTTAACTCCGCCCACGGCTCAGGGACCTGCGGCAGAGGAGAGGGGCGGTCTGGGGCGGAGCTGACTGCGTGCGGCGTGACGTCATCACGCCCCGGAGTTCTGCGGGTCACGTGGCTGCTCAAAGCTTGGTGGAGGTGAGCGCGGGCTGCGTACTTCTGCTGTTGGGGGTGGTTTTGGGTACCCCCAAGCGTCCCCAAACCACCCCGTGAGACCCTGCTGAGCGAGTCGAGTCACCTGACCTTAGGGTTGCCCTGGGCGGGAGGCCATCCACCCCAACCGGCCCCCGGGATAGATGCAGTATTAACTGATCCCCGAAGCAGCCCTAAATCCGGCGCTGGGGAGGACGCTACCTGATCTGCCAAGGGCTCGCGTGCCACGAATAGACTGGCAGTGAGCTTTTGGGTAGGATCGCTCAGCGGGGATGAGAGAAATAAGGGACGCCAGGCATAGCTAGCGTTTATTCGCGACATTGAGCCCCTCACAGGTTGAATCTTCAAACACTCCTGTGAATAGGTCCTGTTAATCTCATTTTGCAGAGGGGGACACTGAAGCTTACAGAAGTTAAATTCACTACTTTGTAAACGCTATGAAGATGAGAGATAGGGTATTGGGAAACTTGTGAGTATCTCTAAAATGGTGATTCCAGGAAGCTAACAAAAGCTGTTTCTGAATTTGGTCAGTTCTTGTGACAGAATTCATTTGGTGAGTCATAATCGCCAGAATATTAAACTTTGAGAACTTTGCTTTTCAGGTGACCAAAGCCACATAATGTCTATAGTTCGTTCATCCGTCCATGCCAAATGGATTGTGGGGAAGGTGATTGGGACAGCAATGCAAAAAACTGCTAAAGTGAGAGTGACCAGGCTTGTTCTGGATCCCTATTTATTGAAGGTGAGGAGCACTCCTTTTTTCAGGTGGCTTTAGTAAATCACCAAAATGTTCTGGGTTCTGAGCGGAAGAACATTTCCCTGTCACTAAAGGTGTGTTGAGCATATGCTTTAAGCTAGACAGTGTGCTGCTCTGTGGGTATAACATGGCTCATACTCATATTACAAGAAAATAGTGTTGCTGTAACCATTCTATATGCAAAGTACTGTAGGAACAGAGAACAGGACACCTCATTCTTTCCTCCCAGGTTGCTGTAGGAGAGCATCCTTGGTTAGGAGACATGTAAGCTGAATCTCAAATAAGATTTTATCCAGAGGACCAGGTAGGGGGAAGTTATTCCAGCCATAATGAATAGTTTGTGGAAGTTCATTTATCCTGTGATAGGGCATGACATTCCACAGGAACAGCAAGTAGCTTGGCAAGGTTGAGCCCAGAGCTTGGCACTTAATAGCCACTTACTGAATGAATGACAAGGACAATTAGAGCTGGACTGTGAAGGGACTTGTGTGTTTTGGATTTCATCCTTTAAGCAAAGGAAAGAAGAACTTGGAAACAGGGATAGAGATGAAGACTGAAGGTAAAGGAGGCTATTGCCAAAGTCCAGGATGGAGATGATAAGGACCTGAACTGAAGATGGTGCAGTGGAGATGGAGGAGAAAAAAGATTTTAGGAAGAAGGGACAGCATAATGGATTTATTAAATGTGCAAAGAGGAAGGGATAGTCAGGGATGGTTTCTGCATTCAAGGTTGGGCACACAGGCAAGTAAAAATGCTATTCATTGACTTACATCAAAACCACAGGAGCGGGCAGCGCTTGTGGCTCAGTGAGTAGGGCTCTGGCCCCATATACTGAGGGTGGCAGGTTCAAACCCGCCCTGGCCAAACTGCAACAAAAAATAGCTGGGCATTGTGGCGGAAGCCTATAGTCGAGTCCCAGCTACTCGGTAGGCTGAAGCAAGAGAATTGCCTAAGCCCAAGAGTTGCAGGTTGTTGTGAGCTGTGACGCCCCGGCATTCTACCAGGGCAATAAAGTAAGACTCTCTCTAAAAAAAAAAAAAAAAGAAAGAAACAAACAAAAAAAACTACAGGAGCAAGCCAAAGAGTGATGACATGATCTTTGGCCTCAGAAGACCTTGCTTTGAATACTTACTCTGTCGTTTACCAGCTGTGCATATTAACCTTGATGAACCTGTTTTTGTCATTTGTAAAATGGCAATACCTGTCACAGCGGATTGTTGTAAAGAATAGAAGTTTTTTGTTAACATTTGTGGCTTATTTGCAATAAATACTTTGAGCCAGGCAGAGCTAAGTGCTTTATGTATATGTGTATTTTAATGTTGAATCTCTTGATAACTTGAGAGGTGCAGATATTAGAGCCTCGATTTATGGTGGGAAAATACTAAAGTTGGAGTGGTTAAGTGACTGACATACCTAATGATGTGAGTAATGGATTTCAAGGCTGGAGAGAAGGCTTCAGTAGGAAGGACTGGTTTAAGTCAGTAATTTTTCAACTGGTACTATGAGGAGATCTTAGGTGTGCCATGAAAATTTTTAAAGATCATTAAATTATTTTCAAAAGAATTTCAAAGCACAGTAGTGTATATTTTTTTACTCTTCTTTTTGCTCAACATAATTTAAGTGTGCTGCAGAAGTTTTAACTAGAAGGTCAAGTGTGCTGCGAGATAAAAAAGGTTGAAAACCACTGGTTTAAGTAGTGTAGAGAGAGATGGTAATTGATGCATGTAGGGAAAGAGTATTGAAGGGAATAGATGAGAGTTTGGGCATAGCATCTGCTCTAGAAAAACAATTGGCTGTTTTCCAAAAATTAAACAGCTACTTTTTTTTTTTTTCTAGAAGTTTTCTTAAGTATCTTAATATCTTTTCCCAAGTCCTGGCTTGTTTTCTATGCATTACTTTTTATATTCTATACCGCTTTGCCAGATCACAGACGAATGGTTTGTTTATTCATCAGAACTATGGATTTAGGCCAAGTGCCTGTAATCCCAGCACTCTGGGAGGCTGAAGCAGGTGGATTGCCTGAGCTCCCAGGTTCAAGACCAGCCTGAGCCAAGAGCTAGACCCCGTCTCTAAAAATAGTCAAGCAAACTACTGATTTGTTCCTTTCCTTCTCTCAACAGTATTTTAATAAGCGGAAAACCTACTTTGCTCATGATGCTCTTCAGCAGTGCACAGTTGGGGATATCGTGCTTCTCAAAGCTTTACCTGTTCCACGAACAAAGCATGTGAAACATGAACTGGCTGAGATCATTTTCAAAGTTGGAAGAGTCATAGATCCAGTGACAGGAAAACCCTGTGCAGGAACTACCTACCTGGAGAGTCCAATCAGTTTGGAAACAAACCACCTAGCCAAAAATCTAGAAGAACTCAAAATCTCTTCCTCATAGTGAAGGAGAATTATAAGAAGAAGCCAAAGGGAAAAATTTACATGTTTACTTTATGGAAAAAGAAATTTTTCTAAGTTTCATCACAAACCGTCCAGTTTCTCTTGTAGTATTTATGAAGTAGCTAAAAGTAAATGAAGTAAAGGGCTCATTGTAATTTTCATAAGATTTATAGCCACATTTCAAATCTTATTTTCAGTGGACTTACTTCCACATTGCACTAAGTATGCCTAGCAATCTGCTGCATTTTTTGTGAGCTCACTGTTTTAGAAGGTATAGTGGTTTTCCTTTTTTCATTCAAAAAATGTTTCCTGAGCCCTGAGGGAAGAAAGCCTTTTGGTATAAACAAATAAGGCCACAGTAAGTGAATATTTTTGATGGTATATATTCAAAATAAATTTAAACATTTTGTCTGATTTCAGCAATTCCATAGGCAAATTAGTCAACATGCTTGTGGCCAGACTTTTTTCAGATTAGGCTATTATTAATAATGTCATGTAGAAAGTAAAATCTTAAAATTCTATGTCACTTCTCTTCTAGCTAGACTTAAAAAGGAATGAGTTCCTAAAACCTACCGGATTGATTAAATTGTAGGACCTTGCACACATGCGTTTGAGTTGGAGAGTGAGTTTTACTTCTATTCATTAATAAATTGTGACAATTTAGATTTTGACTTGAAACATTAAGCTACATATTTCAGTTTTCTGGCTTTTAGAAAGAGACTTGGGCATATTTCAAATTTAAACATGTATTTTATAAACACAGGGTTTCAGTAGTGATCAGGGGCATTGTCTACCTTCTCAGGGCTCATAATCTAGTGGGGGAGGTATACCCAGGTGCCTTCATAGCAAACAGGACCACATGGATTGGGGGAATAGGGTAAAAGATGAATGTTAGAACTGATTTTTTTTTCCTGGGGGTGGGGGTGACAAGAGTCTTAAGCTGTCACCCTGGGTAAAGTGCTGTGGCGTCATGGTTCATAGCAACCTCCAACTGTTTGGCTCAAGTGATCCTTTTGCCTCAGTTTTCCTATTTTTAGTAAAGACGGGGTCTCGCTTTTGCTCATGCTGGTCTCGAATTCCTGAGCTCAAGCAATCTACCCGCCTCAGCCTCCCAGAGTAACTAGGATTACAGTCATGAGCCATGGTGCCGGGTCTAGAACTGAATGTTAAAAGAGACTCCAATACTAGTAGATGAAGGTTGTGGGAGGGGCATTTCAGACAGAAAAGGGAATGTAAATGTATCAGGTTGTGAAAGAAAGCATAACCAGGGATTCTGGAAGCTGGTGAGGATTACTGGTGTGGAACAGGGATGGAACTCAGAAATAAACAGGAGTTACCCTGTAAGTAATGGTACATTAAGATTTTTAAAATGATATAATTAGATTTGCATCATTCCCGTTCAAAAACCAGTCTTAAGACCTAAATTAAGTTGCTTAGGGAAGATGAAATACTAGATAACTATTGTTCCAAGAATGACTTTCAGTTTGGTGCCTGGGTGAGTGGAAGTGGGGGAGCATCTTAGAATGCGTAAGTCTCTGACGGGTGGGCCTGTGTAGTGCTGATAGCCAGGAAGGGTTCATGCAGAGCATCTCAGGCACCTACCGGTGGTTCTTCCAGAAAATGATGACACCTGTGCCATCAACTGTGGGCCAAAGTCCACACCATCTCAAATATTTAAAAGGGTTTCATATGCTTTATAATAGTATCATTTTTATTTCTTTTGTGCAGCTTTTAGCCAGGGCTGGTGGTGAACCCGCCACCTCTAGCATATGGGGCCAGCGCCCTACTCCATTGAGCCACAGGTGCCACCTGGTATCATTTTTATTTAGATGAAATTTTTTCCTAAGAGTTTTGATGTAAAAATTGTGCTCCAGGGAGACTTGCTGGGTTTATTCTGTTTGAGTGCCCTAATGCAACACACCTGTGAAATTAGAGCGCCTCCTTGGGTTAATGGAACACCAAAGTGAATGACAAGTGGAGGAAAACAGTGCAGAATAAGCGGCCTAATGCTAAATAACAAAAGCAAGGTCAGCAAAGAAATGTCTAGTTACAAAGTGCACATTTCAGGAAAATAGATTTGAGAAATTGGGGAAATGTGTGAGAAAGTCACAGGGGCTCATCTGCACTTGACCAGCTCCTGTCTCTTGCTCTGTAGAAATGGCACAAGCCCATGCTGTCCTGGGAAGAACACACTTCTACCTCTCTCTTGGGTCTACACAGCCTTACTAAGCATCCCCTAGTTGAGGTCAGAAATTCCCTGGGCTATACAGCCTCTGGCTCCAAGGGACAAGTCCCTTTCCTGGTCTGGGGCAAATCTGGTAGCCACCCATCCTGCATCCAGAGAGTCTAGCTCTGTTCTCCCTGGTGGTCCCTTTCCATATTAATATGTTCAAAGTCTTACCCAGTCAGAAAACTCCTGCACCCCAAGAGTACCAGCTTCAGAGAACTCAGTCTGCAAACCCATTTTCTTCCCCCAACCCTCTTATGCAGAAAACCCCATATCCTGCGCTGGCCTCCCTGGAATGCTCTCCTTAGCAGCTGCACACTGTTCTCCCTGGTTCTCTCCCTCATCTCATGTCTAGCTCCTTTTTGCTCACCTTGTCTTGGTTACAGTTTTCATAATTACATTTTGGCTCTTTTATCTTCCCGCAGGATACATTTTTTTCCTATGCAGCATCACCTGGACACATGCCTTTACTTAAATTTTCTTTTGCCAGAGACGTCCTTCCACTGCTCAGCTCTTCCCTTGGGACTCAGGTATCCTGCCTGCTCCTCTGGGAAATTTTTCGAGGTCTATTTTCCACCCCAACTGCAGACTCTCCTGCGCAGGTTGGGCGCCTTGTGAATCTCTCCCATTTCAATCGGACACACTTAGTCCGATTGTCATTTCACATTCTGTCCCCACTAGATAGACTGAGAGCGGGTCTGCGGCCTACGCCTATCAGTGCTGAAATGAACGGGAACCATGTGGTCGCGAGAGCAGAAGAGAATTTCAGTATGTTTCCATTCAGAATGCTTTTAATAGAGTGTTAAAGTTTTTGGAAATGGTAATATATTCACATGATACAAAATTAAAAAGATATTCGGGAGAAGTTCCTCTCCCCCAGGCAGGTTCTGGGTTCCCCTCGGAACAATGCTACTCTTCTATGTGGAGCTGTCCGTGCACATTCAGGCCATGCCTATGCTCCTCTCACACCCTGTTCTGGGCACCGAGCTCCTTTCGCTGGAAATGAAGGGTCTCGCGACTGCTTCCCCTGGGGCTTCGCACTCCCTCCTCCCAGCGGCCGGGCCTGGGACACCCGCTCTGCGGAGCTCATGGCCGCGCCCTGCTCCCCCTGGTGGCGGCGCCCCGCGCTGCAGCGACCACGCGCCCGCCCCGCCCTAGCCTCGTCGGGGCCCGGCCGGGGGAGGGGTCGCGGCGGCGGCGTCAGTGGCGGCGCCCGGGCGGTGGGAGCCCAGGCGCCGGAGCAAGATGGCGGCGCGAGTGCTGGGGGCCCGCGGAGTGGCCTGGGCCGGGGGCCTCCTGCGGCAGACCACCCCCTGCAGCCTCCTGCCTGGGCTCCGGTGAGCAGCGGCCCTCTTTCCAGAGGCGGCCGGGGAGGGGCTGCAGCGGGGCAGTGGGCGTGGGGTCTCCGACGCGGGTCTCTGGCCTGGCCGCACTCCTACCGGCGGGACCGAGGGCGTGGGCGGCGGGATCGGGGCGGGCCGGAGCCTCCGCGGGGTTGAAGTGCCTTCCCCGTCCGCTGTGCTCAAGGTCACCGCAGGGATGGGCCCGGGCCCGGCCCCGCCCTCGCCGGGGAAGGCGCTGGTTGTTCGGCTTGGAGGCCACGTCTGCCCGCTGCGCCTGCCTGGCCTGCGGGACTTTGGCGCGACCCGGGGCCGGGGCCAGGGCCAGGGCCAGGGCCGTAACCGAACGCGCGCCCGAGGCTTGTAGGCCCCGGACGCGGCCTGCTGGGTTCCTGCCGGCGATGCAGAGAAAGCTGCGCACCGGCTCAAAGCTCGATGTCTTATGCAAAGGACAATAGTACTACTTGCCTCTTAGGTGGTTGTGATAAAGAAAACAATGCATCGTCCCTGTGAGACCTCAATGAAGGTTGTGAGATCAAAGCACTTAGTCTTTGACTTGAATTTTAAAGCAGATAGTGGATCAAAAAGTACAATTATCATCACTGAGTATTTAGGCCTTGGTTTAATATTTAAACTTGTTTCTAACCTCAATGGGTTAGATGGTTGTTTGAATCCATCACCTTGACATATCCATGTACTTTTTCCACATGCAAAAACCAAATACATGCTTTCTTGTTTTCATTACTTTGGGTAACTTAAATTACCCCAAAGAACAAAAGAACTATCTGTTTATTAGACTCTTACTATGGGCCAGGAAGCTTTATAATATGGTTTATTTAATTTCATCCTAATAGCAATTTTAAGAAGTAACATCAGCATCTTAAAAGTTGAGGAGATGGAATCTCAGAGACACACATAATTAGAAAAAGCATTTGAACCCAAGTTTGTAGGCTTCCGGTTCATTATTCTTCCAGAGCTGATGCTCACTTTGTATGCCCAAATTATTTCAATTTGATGTTTATGTTTCCAGATCACCTTTTATTTGTATGATTATTCAGCATCTAGATGTGTCTTATTTTTTATGGGCCCTTGAAATTTGAATTTTTTCTAAAAGAAAGCTGAAACTGATAGTGTTTGCTCAACATACTTGCCAAGCATTAAGCTAGTGAACTTGAGAATTGGACCTGGGTCTACTCAATACCCTCACTTTCCCCAGGACCAAATGTTCACCTTGGAGTCCTATCTACATCTGACCTGTTGGTTCTTTGAGGTATGACATGGAAGGTACAACATGGGTTTTATTCTAAGAGCTATGGAAAGACACTGGTATGGCATGATCTGATCTGTGTTTTTAAACGATGAATCTGAATTTGGATAAGGAACAGAGTCAAAGTTTATGGCCAACTGAGTGGATGCTAGTACTGTTATAACTATTATATGGTTATTATGAGCAGTCATGATGTGCCTGGCATTGCTGGCTGTTGGAAAACATAGGTAAATAAGGCCATCCAGGTGGAGATGGGGTGGGGAAGGAATCCAGAGCAGATTAGAACTTGGTAAAGTTTGAGAAGGCTGAGTGCTATTCAAATGGAAATACCAAATAGGCGGTTGGCTACATGACTCCTCAAAGGAGATATCTGGGCTGCAGGTGACATTTGGGAGTTGTCAGCATATAGGAAAGGTAAATGTTGATAGATACATGAGTTTCTTTATACTATTTGATTTGATTGAAATTTTTCATCCTACATTTTAAAGCCGTAGGAATGAATAAGATTGCTTGAAGAGAGAGTATAGATAGAGAAAAAGCTGAGAAACCCTGGGATGTACCAGCATTTACAGGCTGGATATAGGAGGGGGCACTGGCAAGGTCATTTTTATGTGACTGTTGCCAGGAGAAGTATTTCAAGGAGGGAGTGATTAGTTGTGTTAGATGCTGCCAAAGGTTAAGTAAAATGACAGAAGAAAACAGGATTTGCCAGGAGAGGTGTTGTGGGTGACCTTGAAGATGAGTTTCAAAAAGGAAGGGAGAAAGTCTTCTGAGACCAGCACCAGTCCCCAAATTCCCAGCTGCTTACAGTGTAACATTGCACTAGTGTTCCATGGGTGCTCAAAGGACTTATGTGCCCAGGATTTAGCACATCCTCTTACAAAGTCTGCTTCTCCTGGGTTCTCTCTTCCCAGTAATGGAACATCTTACATTCAGTGGCCCAGGCCAAAAGCCAGAAGGTCTTCCCCAACCCCATCCTTTTCTTCTTCCTCCCATCTCAGTTGTCAAATCTGTCAGTTCTGCCTGTAAATGTGACTTCTCCATCCTCACTACCCAGTTCAACCCTCAGTGACACTAATCTGTATTCCTGTGAAGACTGTGGATTTGAACCCCTTTGTGAAGGGGACTACTAAAGGATTCTTTTTTTTTTTTTCTTTTTGGAGACAGAGTCTCAAGCTCTGTTGCCTTGGGTAGAGTGCCATGTCATCATCATAGCTCACAGCAACCTTCAACTCTTGGATTCTTGGACTCAAGCTATCCTTGCCTCAGATATTTCTATTTTTAGTAGAGACAGGGGGTCTCGATTTTTGCTCAAGCTGGTCTCAAACTTGTGATCTCAAGTAATCCACCTGCCTTGGCCTCCCAGAGTGCTAGGATTACAGCCATCGATCCCAGCCAGGACTACTAAAGGGTTCTAAGAGGACGTTTTCCTTTTAGAAAGATCTCCATGACATGAACCTTGACTTTATCCTAATCCCTATCCCCCTGCCAAGACATTTTTATTTTTCCTAGATGTGATAATAGCATTGTGGTTTTGGTTTTGTTTTTGTTTCGAGACAGAGTCTCACTATGTCGCCCTTGGTAGAGTGCTCTGGCGTCACAGTTCACAGCAATCTCAAACTCTTGGGCTTAAGCAATTCTCTTGCTTCAGCCTCCCGAGTCGCTGGGGCTACAGGCACCTGCCACAATGCCCAGGTATTTTTTGTTGCAGTTGTCTTTGTTGTTTAGCTGGCCCGGGCTGAGTTCAAACCTGCCAGAGTTGGTGCATGTGGCCGGCTCTGTAACTACTGTGCTACGGGCACTGAGCCAGCATTGTGGTTTTGTCTTTGTTCTTAGGAGATGCATGATGAAGTATTTAGGGATAAAAACCCCTTTGTCTATATTTTCTTTTCAAGAGACAGAGTCTCACTTTGTCGCCCTCAGTAGAGTACCGTGGCGTCACAGCTCACAACCTCCAGCTCTTGGGTTTAGGTGATTCTCTTGCCCCAGCCTCCCAAGTAGCTGGGACTACAGGCACCCGCCACAACGCCTGGCTATTTCTTTTGTTGCAGTTTGGCTGGGACTGGGTTTGAACCCGCCACCCTTGGCATATGGGGCCGGCACCCTACTCACTGAGCCACAGGCGCCGCCCACAGTTGTCGTTTAGCTGGCCCGGGCTGGGTTCGAACCTGACAACCTTGGTATATATGTGACTAGCACAATACGTAACCACTGTGCTACAGGCACCGAACTTGTTTGTCCTATTTCAACTTCTCTGTGTTTGAAGTTTTTCAAAATTAAAAAATAGGGAAACAGGTCTCCATAGCAGCAATGTGGAAGACAGATTTTGGGGGGTTGGTAGGTGGTTTAGTGGTAGGGAGGGGAGTCAGGTAGCTACTGCTCTAATGCAAGACTCTTCCTTGGAACAGGTTCTTCAGCCTTTTCTCTCCCCCTGGCCTGTGCTGCTTCCCAGTGCAGTGTTTGCAAACTCCTGGCTTTGGCAGTTACCAGTCCTGCCTTACTCCCATGGGTGTCTACCTGACAGACTGCACCTCATGTGTCAAGATTTCTGCTCAAAAAGTACTCCTCCAGGGACTTGTCTCCAGGCTAACTTGCATGCCATTTCCTCTGTCCCCACCCCTACCACAACCACAACCTTGGATCTCCATCAAATACATTATCTTACTTTGGGCTGTGATCATGTTTGTCTATCTGCTCCCACCAGCAAACTGAGCTCTGTGAAGGCAGGGTCAGGTTCATCCTTGTATCCTCAGCCTGACAGGTGCAGTGCATAGTCAGTGAGCATTTGATCAAATGAATGATGCCCTCTACACTACTGCTGCCTCACCCTCTGGTCTCAGTGTTAAATCTTTTTGCATTGATTTTCTCTGACTAAACCATAGCACCATCTTCCATACCTGATCAGAACCCATCTCTCATCCTTTTTACCTCAAGAGTATCTTTTGAATGTATTCCTTTCCCTTCATCTCCACTGCCATCTTCTTAACCCAGGACCATCCTTTGGTCCATCCAGTGAGTATTTACTGAAGGCCTCCTTTTGCTGGCCATGGCAACTAGCAGGGAACCCGAGAGCTATGCTCCTGGCCTTTACTGTATAGTCATCTGCCGCTACTGCCAGGCTGCTTTTTTACATGTAGACCTTTTTTGAAAACTTGCCAGCATTGCACCATATACAGGATAAAGTTCAACTGATGGGCATGGTGCACAAGAGTCTGCATAACCTCCTCTTTGCCCTCCCATAATACCTCTTACTGTCTTCCAGTACCCTGCTGTCCTGCCTTGCTGAACTCTGCTGTTCTGGAATACGCCATTCACTTTCATGACTCCATACCCCTGTACATGTCATTTCCTCCCACTGGAATTATCACCTGCCTTTTCCACCTTTTTTGTTTGCCCTCCAAAACAGCCAAAATGTCTCTGCTGTTTCTTCCCATGCCAAGCTGGCAATATACGTGGGTGTCTGTGTGGTATATACACAAGTTTATAGTATCTGTGGTCATTCTGGCTGTTTATTGGTAGGTTTTTCCTATGAGACTGGACAGGCTGAGTTGTTTCAACTTTATATCCACAGAGCCTGGCACATAATGCTTACTCTTTTTAAGGTCTAGTGTTTTGTATAATGTGCTGTTCCCTATCCTGTGGCTCTGTAAGGTGCCACCTAACATATATATATCATAAAGATTCCTGATTTTGGTAATTTTCACTGTCAGTTAGGAACCTAGGCCCAATGCAGATCTTACCACTCTGGCAGCTGTTGGCATGGTTATAACTTAATGACTAATAGATTGGGCACAGCGTTAGTCATGTGACACTGAAAAGATTTGATTTTGACAGTCACAGGGTCATGCTGCTTTTCTTGTTGAGACAGTTGCTATCCACGTTCATAAGCAAACACCGCTCAGAAGTTCTGTGAGTATGCTTTGTTGGCTGCCTCTTAGTCTCATCCCATGCACCACTTATTTCATTTACAAAGCATTTTCATATCCCTTACTTCATTTTACCCATCCTAAGGTAATCCCTTTGGTATTACTAAAATATGGAATGAATGAGTGCTCAGTTGGGGAGATTTCTCTTTTGGGGAGGCATCTCTTATTAGTGAAAATATTTTGAACTTCATAGTTAGATTTAGATTCATATTTTTATTTTGCCACTTTTTAACTCAGGTCATTTAGCCTTTCTAAGTCAGTCTTTAAAATGTGATTATAACTACCTTGCTACAATAAACAGTGTACTCCATGCTAATATGAAATCAATATATGAACAATTACATGTCCATAAGAACAGTAAAACACTAATGTAGTCCAATTCGGTGGTAAAGGGAAGTGGGAGGGGAAAGGGGGGTGGATATATGGCAGAAGGAGGGAGGGGATGAGGCTGGATCTCACCTTATATGCACATTGTGAGGGTATGTGACAGGCCCCCGGGGCGAGGGACTCGTCTACAAATGGAACTTCATCCTGCAAGTGAGAACAATGTAACTTAAAAATTGTACCCTCATATTAATTTGAATTTGAAAAACTAAAAAAAAAAATACCTACCTTGCTAGTTTCCTTGTTTTGAGATTAAATGAGATGACATAAACTCCCTGGTCTAATCGATAGCAGAAGTTTGTGGTTAACTTTTAATCCCCTTGAATTATAAAGAAGAGGCAAAAACTTACTTTGGAATTTTTCCTCCCTCCAGATTAACTTGCCAATAATTCTTTAAGTGCCATAGAAATTAAATATAAGTAAATACATAATATATGCATGTCTATGTATTTCTGGAAGGATCCATTAAAAACTATTGGTAAGGGGCTCGGTGCCCATAGCTCAGTGAGTAGGGCCCCGGCCACATATACTGAAGGTGGCAGGTTCAAGCCCGGCTTGGGCCCATTTTTGCTAAACATTGACAACTGTAACCAAAAAATAGCTGGGCATTGTGGTGGGCGCCTGTAGTCCCAGCTACTCGGGAGGCTGAGGCAAGAGAATCGCTTAAGCCTAAGAGTTTGAAGTTGCTATGAGCTGTGACGCTACGGTACTCTACCAAGGGCAGCATAGTGAAACTCTGTCTAAAAAAAAAAAAGAAAAACTATTGGTAAGGGTTACCTTGATGAGTCTTTCTTTCTTTCTTTCTTTCATTCTTCCTTTCCTTCCTTTCTGCCCTTCCCTCCCATTTTATCCCCTCCCCTCCTCCATGGTAGAGTACCATGGCGTCACAGCTCACAGCAACCTTAAACTCTTGGACTCAAGAGATTCTCTTCCCTCAGCCTCCCAAGTAGCTGGGACTACAGGCGCCCGCCACAAGGCCTGGCTATTTTTTTGGTTGCAGTTGTCATTGTTGTTTAGCTGGCCTGGGCTAGGCTTGAACCCGCCAACCTCTGTGTATGTGGCTGGCGCCCTATTCACTGAGCTATGGGCACCAAGCCTGCCCAGGTATTTTTTTATTATAGTTGTCATTGTTGTTTTGGCAGGCCCAGTCTGGTTTTCAGCCCACCAGCTCTAGTGTATGTGGCTAGTGCCCTAGCTGCTGAGCTACAGCACCTAGCCAGTATTTCTTATTTTAAATGAAACTCCCTAGAATGATATTTTTTAGAAACTTTCATTATATATATACTGCTTAATTGTTCATAATTATTATTCCTAAATCCTTACAATTTATTTAAGAAGGAAAATTTTTTTTTTTTTTTTTTTTTTTTTTTTTAAGTGACAGAGTCTCACTTTGTCGCCCTTGGTAGAGTGCCGTGGCGTCAGAGCTCATAGCAACCTCATACTCTTGGGCTCAAGCAATTCTCTTGCCTCAGTCTCCCAAGTAGCTGGGAGTACAGGTGCCCACCACAACGCCCAGCTATTTTTTTGTTGCAGTTTGGCCGGGCCCGGGTTTGAACCCACCACCCTCAGTATATGAGGCCAGCACCCTATCCACTGAGCGACAGGCACTGCCTAAGAAAAAATTTTTTAGCACAATTTCTATTTAGTAAATTTCAAATCTGAAATAAATAGAGGGATTATTAAAAGTCCTATAAACAAATCTTAAAACTTTTTACTTTGTCTATCACTAATTTTATATACTTGCCATTTTGCTTTATGACACTATTAAACAAATATTCCCCAAATGTGGTATATTTAAGACATTTTAAACAAATTGGGAAAATGTGATTTTATTGGAATAAATTTTATGCTTCATTGGAAGAATTGCCTTCAGATTTGAGTTTATTGTTTATAATCAAAGAGTGAACTGAAAACAAATGAAAACATATGATGTTTTTGCTAAAGAACTAATAGTTTCTATATGTAATTTCTCTTTAATTTTAGAAAACTTTGTTTTATTGAAAAAATATTTTAAAACTTTTTTATTAGTTATTTATTTTTTATTATTAAATCATAGCTGTGTACATTAATGTGATCATGGGGCATCATACCCTGGTTTTATAGACCGTTTGACACATTTTCATCACACTGGTTAACATTTCCATCACATTGGTTAACCGTTAGACACATTTTCATCACACTGGTTAAATGCTTCCTGGCATTTTCTTAGTTATTGTGTTAAGACATTTATATTCTACATTTACTAAGTTTCACATGTAGTTTTTAAAACTTTTAACTCATTATTATATACTAGGTGCTGTCCTGGCCTGTTTAAAACACTTGATTTTTATACACTTTAAGTGTATCTAAGAGTAATGTGTGTATATTTTTGTACTTAACAATGTATATGGAGAAAGTCATGTCTCTTTTCTGGCTATCCTTCTAAACCTCCCCAAAGTATACCACCGTTAAATTTTCTTTTCTTTTTTCTTTTCTTTTCTTTTTTTTTTTTTTTTTTTTTTTGAGACAGAATCTCATTGTGTCACCCTCAGTAGAGTGCCCTGGCATCACAACTCACAGCAACCTCATACTCTGGGGCTCAGGCGATTCTCTTGCCTCAGCCTCCCAAGTAGCTGGGACTACAGGTGACTGCCACAACACCTGGCTATTTTTTGGTTGCAGTTGTCATTGTTTAGCTAGCCTGGGCTGGATTCCAACCCACCACCCTCGGTCCATGTGGCTGGCGCCATAACCACTGTGCACAGGCACGAAACCCCTTTAAAATTTTAGCATATAGTAAAAGCAAAATGGAAGAATCTCCAGCTTCTGTTTACAGATGCCATTTAGAACTATGTGTTTTTGTCTTGAGCACAGAAAAATTGCATGTATGAGTATGAACTTGTTACTTTGCTTGCTTAATGTAAATTTGCTACTTTTTAATCATTGAAGAATTTGAATGCTTTTTTTTTGAGACAGAGCCTTACTATGTCAACCTTGGTAGAGTGCTAGAGTGCTGTGGTGTCACAGCTCACAGCAACCTCAAACTCTTAGGCTTAAGCAATTCTCTTGCCCCAGCCTCCCAAGTAGCTGAGACTACAGGCGCCCCCTACAATGCCCAGCTATTTTTTTATTGCAGTGGTTATTGTTGTTTAGCTGGCCCGGGCTGGGCTTAAACCCACCAGCCTCAGTGCATGAGGCTGGCGTCATAACCACTGTGCTACAGGCACTGAGCTGCTTTTATGTTTCTTTTCTTTTCTTTTCTTTTCTTTTGAGACAATAGCCTCAAGTTGTTGCCCTGGGTAGAGTGCTGTGGCAACACAGCTCAGAGCAACCTCCAACTCCTGGGCTCAAGTGATTCTCTTGCCTCTGCCTCCCAAGTAGCTGGGACTACAGGTGCCCGCTACAACGCCTGTCTATTTTTTGGTTGCAGCCGTCCTTGATGTTTGGCGGGCCCGGGCTGGATTCGAACCTGCCAGCTCAGGTGTATGTGGCTGGTGCCTTAGTGGCTTGAACCATAGGCACCAAGCCTGCTTTTATGTTTCTTGATCATTATTTATAGGAAACTGTTTATTGCTAATTTTATACTTGCATATTTTATGTTTATAAGTTAACATTCAAAAATATTTTTATCTGGTTTCTATCCTGTTTAAAACAATACCCTATGAATTGACTTTTAAATTAAAAGAACATGTTATGGGGAAAAAGTTGCTCTGTAATGTTCGGTCAGTAAAACAACCCAGCAAGTTGATTTTTTAAGCAAAAAAAGAAAAAGGTTATCAGTATAAAGTTTAATTGAGAGTACTGCTATTTCTAAAATACCCTTATTGAAAAAGAATAGGAATTTAGGCTCGGTGCCCATGGCACAGTGGTTACAGCACCAGCCACATACACTAAGGCTGGTGGGTTTCAAACCCGGCCCGGGCCAGCTAAACAGCAATGACAACTGCAATAAAAAATAGCCAGGTTTTGTGGTGGGTGTCTATAGTCCGAGCTACTTGGGAGGCTGAAGCAAGAGAATCATTTAAGCCTAAAAGTTGGAGGTTCCTGTGAGCTATGATGCCATGGCACTCTACCAAGGGCAACATAATGAGACTGTGTCTCAAAAATAAATAAATAAAAAAGAACAGGAATTTATATTATTATAATATGGAATCCACAAGTTCATTTCTTGAGGCTGTGGGAAATTTGCCCTCATGAGAGTTTTCCTCATTCTTTGTTTAATTTTCTAGTCTCTTTTTTTTTTTTTTTTTTTTTTTTCGGATAGACAGCGTCTCAATTTACCGCCCTCGGTGGAGTGCTGTGATGTCACAGGACTCACAACAACCTCCAGCTCTTGGGCTTCCATGATTCTCCTGCCTCAGCCTCCCGAGTAGCTGGGACTACAGGCGTCCGCCACAATGCCCGGCTATTTTTTTGTTGCAGTTTGGCTGGGGCTGGGTTTGAACCTGCCACCCTCGGTATATGGGGCGGTGCCCTACTTGCTGAGCCACAGGCGCCACCCTCTAGTCCCTTTTTTAATACCTGGGGTTTTAAAGTAAAAGTAAAGTAAAGTAAAAGCTAGCTCTTTTACTCTTAACTTTAGCCTGGCAGTGTCTTATGTCCTTAAGCACATCTGTCAGACAAACTAGAAACACTGTAGTCTGTAGAAAATCCTCTAATGTTTCTGTAGAGGTCTCCAAGAACAGATTACATTGACCTATCAGCATCTGGACCTTGTTTCAAATCCATGGCTAAAATCCTGAGCATTTATCTTTGCTATTTGGAATTCCAGCACACTACCACTCCTGGTACCATATGGGTAAGGACAGAAGAGACTTATGTGTGGGTCAGTTAAAGGTCAAAACTATAGCGAGGCAAAGTGGCTCATGCCTGCAATTCTAGCACTCCGGGAGGCCAAGGCCGGAGGATCTCTTGAGCTCAGGAGTTCAAGACCACCCTGAGTGGGCGGCACTTGTAGCTCAGTGAGTAGGGTGCTGTCCCCATATATCAAGGGTGGTGGGTTCAAACCCAGCCCCAGCCAAACTGCAACAAAAAGCCAGGTATTGTGGCGGGCCCCTGTGGTCCCAGCTACTCGGGAGGCTAAGGCAAGAGAATCGCTTAAGCCCAAGAGCTGGAGGTTGCTGTGAGCTGTGACACCATGGCACTCTACCAAGGGTGACAAAGTGAGACTCTGTCTCTAAAAAAAAAAGGGGGGGTGGCACCTGTGGCTCAGCCGGTAGGATGCTGGCCCCATATACCGAGGGTGGCGGTTTCAAACCCGGCCCCAGCTAAACTGCAACAAAAAAATAGCAAGGCATTGTGGTGGGCACCAGAAGTTCCAGCTGGAACTTGGGAGGCTGAGGCAAGAGAATTGCCTAAGCCCGGGAGTTGGAGGTTTCTGTGAGCTATGACACCACAGCATTCTACCAAGAGTAATAAAGTGAGACTCTGTCTCAAAAAAAAAAGAAAAAAAAAAAGACCAACATGATCAAGAGCTATACCCTGTGTCTACAAAATACAGAAAAAAAATAATAGGTGTGGTGCTAGGCATCTGTAGTCCTACCTGCTCAGGAGGCTGACACGAAGAGTGCCATAAGCCCAGGAGTTTGAGGTTGCTGTGAGCTACAATGTGCCACTGCACTCCACCTGGAGCACAGAGTGAGACTTTGTCTCCAAAACAAAACTATAAAAGGGTAAGCTGTAATAGACCCTGCCAGAGTCAAGGTCACCAATTATAAAAAGAATTGTGCAGAGAGAAGGGGCATAGATTCAAAAGACTATATTTTATGGGACATACATAGGACATTCTGGAAAAGCAAAACTGAGCAGTGGTTGCTGGAGGTGGGAAGAGGGGTTATTACAAAAGGCAGGATTTTGGGGGTGAAGAAACTGTTCCATGTCTTATTGTCATGGTTATATGACTTTATGTGTTTTACAAAACTTGTAGAACTGTGCAGAAAAAAAAAAGTATATTTTACCATGTGTAAATTTGAATAAAAGTGATGAAAATGACGGTGACAGAGTTTGTCATTTGATTGTGGTTATTATAAGAAGTTAGGCAGAGGCTCGGCACCTGTAGCTCAAGCGGCTGAGGTGCCAGCCACATACGCCTGAGCTGGTCGGTTTGAATCCAGCCTGGGCCCGCCAAACAATGACTGCTGCAACCAAAAAACAGCCAGGCATTGTGGCCAGTGCCTGTAGTCCCAGCTACTTGGGAGGCTGACGCAAGAGAATTGCTTGAGCCCAGGAGTTGGAGGTGGCTGTGAGCTGTGATGCCAAGGCACTCTACCCAGGGTGACAGCTTGAGGCTCTGTCTCAAAAATAAATAAATAAAATAAAATAAATAAAAAACCATGGTATTTAAAAAAAAAAAAAAAAAGAAGAAGTTAGGCAGAGAATAAATCCCAACCAGATTCTGAAAAATCCTGTTTTCAGTGGTTATAGGAATTACCTATAGAGGGATTTTTAAACATTCACTTTTAGATTTTTTAGCTCATTTTTAATCATAATTAAAATCATAATTTGTAATCATAAAAATAACATGTATATAGAAATTTTCCAAAAAGTCAAGAAAACCTACAATGAAAAGGAAAAATCTTTCTTCCCACCCCTTAACCTTGTCATGTTCCCCAGATGTAATCACTATTAACAATTTTCTCTTACATAGTACTGTCTGGGCTTTTTCCGCATTATTTATCTTAGAGATATCAACTGCACATTTCTAATTTTGAATGTTCCCTTATTTATTTGACAATCCATATTAATGAGTATCCAAATTGCCTTACCAGGAGAAAACTGGAAACAAGATAGTAATGAACGTTTTAGTATATTCATTTTTGTGTACTTGTCTAAATATAGCTGCCTCTAGATCATAACTACAAGTCTAATTATTGGACTGAAAGTCATACAAGGTTTCAGTTTTGATATAGAGAATGCCACACTGCCCTCTAGGGAGGTCAGAAGACATTTGTCCTCCCACTGGCTGGCTTACGGGAGTTAAACATCCATTTAAAAAGTCATGGTCAAAGTATAGTTTATTAATCCAGTCAAATTTATCCTCACTTTCTGACAGTATTTGTAGTAGAAATTAAATTTATAAGATGAAAACTAGTAAATTATGTGTTAATGAAGTTTGTATTCTGAGGTTTTGGTGACAGTTAAAAATCTCAATTCTAAAGTTAATTTAGTTCAGGGTAAATTTTTTTTTTTTTGAGACAGAGCCTCAAGCTGTTGCCCTGGGTAGAGTGCTGTTGCATCACAGCTCACAGCAACCTCCAACTCCTGGGCTCAAGCGATTCTCCTGCCTCCACCTCCCAAGTAGCTGGGACTACAAGCGCCCGCCACAACGCCCGGCTATTTTTTTGGTTGCAGCCGTCATTGTTTGGCGGCTGGATTCAAACCCGCTAGCTCAGGTGTATGTGGCTGGCGCCTTAGCCGCTTCAGCCACAGGTGCCAAGCCTCGGTAAAATTTTTTAAAGAAAGAATCTTATTTCATTTTCCCTGTATATTTTTTTCAATTTTGGGCGGGGGTTTTTGTTTGTTTTTTGCAGTTTTTGGCCGGGGCTGGGTTTGAACCCACCACCTCTGGCATATGAGGCCCGGCGCCCTACTCCTTTGAGCCACAGGCACCGCCCTTTTTTTTCACTTTTTATTGTGATAACATATGTACATATAAAATAAACATATAAAATCTGCCATTTTTATTTTAACCTCTTTCATATATAATTCAGTGGCATTAATTAGATTCACTGTGTTCCATCACTGCTATTTCCATACCAAAATTTTTTAATTTTGATAAATTATACATAAAATTTACCATCTTAACCATTTTTTTTTTAATTGCTAGGGATTCATTGTGGGTACGCGAAACCAGGTTACACTGATTGCATTTGTTAGGTAAAGTCCCTCTTACAATTGTGTCCTGCCCCCAAAACATCTTAACTGTTTTTAAGTGTACAGTTCACTGGCATTCAGTATATTCACTTCATTAACAACCACCACCATCCATCTTCAGAATTTTTTTCATCTTCCCGAACTGAAACTCTATCCATTAGACAATAGCTCCCGTTCTCTCTCCCTACTGCCTGGCAACCAACATTCTACTTTCTGTCTCATGAATTTGACTATCCATGTATATTTTTTCTCTGTCAAAAAGTGTTTTGGGGCTCGGCACCTATAGAAGAGTGGTTATGGCGCCAGCCACATACGCCAGAGCTGGTGGTTCGAACCTGGTCCAGGCATGCTAAAACAACAAAGACAACTGCAACAAAAAAGAGCTGGGCATGTGGCAGGCACCTGTAATCCCAGCTACTTGGGAGTCTGAGGCAAGAGAATCGCGTGAGCCCAAGAGTTTGAGGTTGCTGTGAACTATGACACCATGTCATTCTACCGAAGGTGACATAAACTCTGTCTCAAAAAAAATAAAAATTAAAAAAAGTTCTTTGGAGGAGGGAAAAATACATAACACAAATTGATAAACATGGGAATTCTCTTAGGAGTGTCACTGAGTTAATTTTACGTTTTCCTCTGTTCCTGCTGTCTTGAGTGCAAGCTGCTATCACAGAAAGCAGACATTCTGTGGTAGCTCAGTTCTAAAACAGAGCCAAGAATAAGTGTTCAGTTTATGTTTTCTGAATGAATTGATGAATTTATGAAAATAATATACTACATGACACAACCTTTGTTGTTCCATAGGAGAGTGACATCTTCCAGTAACAGACCTCGAGAAGACAGCTGGTTAAAGTCCTTATTTGTCCGGAAAGTTGATCCAAGAAAAGATGCTCATTCTAATCTCCTAGCCAAAAAGGAAACAAGCAGTCTATACAAATTGCAGTGTGAGTGACAGGTTTGCTATCTACATAGTTGTCTCTTTTCCTTTGTTCATAAGTTTATCGTTGAATTTTCTTTTGTTTCAGTTCACAATGTTAAACCGGAATGCCTAGAAGCATACAACAAAATTTGGTGTGTATACCAAACTATCCTTTACTTGGGGAAAAATAATGATTTTAGTATTAGTAAGTTCAACTAACACTTGATAGCAGCAAGTGAGATCTTTCATCTCTCTCCTTTAAAGCTCAGTATTCAGAGGCTCTTTAGCTGAGCTCTATATCGTATTGCCAAAGACATTTTGATTTTAAGCATTCACACTGATAAATGATCACATAATCTATCAAAGTTTAGAATGTTACCAGACTCTTAAGGTTGGAAGGAACCTTACAAAGCCATCTGGTCCATCTCCTCATCCAGGGCTTGAGTCCTTTGTGCAGACCTTCCTGACTGCCTGTACTGAAATAAGTTCCATTTCTGAGCAGCTTTGAGTGTTAAGAATTAGAACTCAGATGTTTGTGACCTCTGTTTTCGATTTCATTCCTAAGTAAAAAAGCCATGTGAAAGTCCTGTATGTATTTAAACATAGCTGCATTTCTTCCCCAGTCTTTCATTTTCCAGGATCTAAGTCCCTTCAGCTGATTCTTATATGACATGAGATCTATGCCCTGTTATACAAGACCAAGAGACAATTTAGCTCATTAGTTCTGTTTAAGTGAACAGAAGTAGTATTTTAATGATCACTTGTAAACAAATGTACTAAAAAAATATTTTTTACCTTTAATATCTACTGCTATCATAAGAAAACAGATTATTTTGTCTCTGTAATCAGCATAATTTTCAGAAGCAAAACCTTTTGTTTTTTCATTTTTGGAGGTGCTCCATGAAATGTAACATTAGCATAGAATTTCTTGCTCACCATGGTACATTTTTCTTTATTTTAAAAAAATGCCCTAAAACAAAACAAACTTTCCTCATAAAATGACTATGCTGTTGTTTCCCTGGATTATCTTTTCTGTCCTGTTTTTATCACTTCATCTCCTGTCTCAGATTCCTGGCAGTCTATTCATATTTTCTCTTTGGATGTCTTGCTCTCGCTTCCAACTCAACATGTAGCATCACCTTGCTCCTCCAACTCCCCTGTCTGTGTCACTCAGTGTTTCACTTCACCCCTTCCTCACTCAGTGTTTCACTTCACCCCTTCCTTAGTTCTTTGTGATTAGTTCAGTCATCGGGGCTGTGCATTCTTCGTGTGACATGTGTTTTGGTTCTCTTTGCTTGTTCTTTCTACATCTTCCTCCCCAAGCCTGTTGAGCCCCATTCCCAATTAACATACTTTCTATTTTTCTGGGCTCAAAGCTATACCTGTTTCTCCATCCCACCCTGTAATACGTGTACATTACCCAAAAGTTTGTCAGATTGATCTACTTGAATTCTGTTTTCTCCTTCATTATGTTTTTTCTTTTCTCTGAAACTTTCAGCAGCACCCTGTTTCCAGAACATAAAGACTTAACTCCTGCCTGGTTTTTAGGGGTCCCAATAATGAGATTCTGCCCAACCCATCCAGTTCTGGGTACAAGTACTGCCTGCCTTACAACCATTCAGGTAAGGCCAAGGCTCCCAAGAGCAGGTTTGGGGTCCCCAGCAAAGAGGATTGACTACAAATTCATGTGTGATTTGTGTTAGTGGGAAGCCTAGCCCCTGTTGTCGTGCCCCTGGTCCCAAACCCCACTGAGTCTTCTGTACTGGCTTCCTTCCTCTGCACTGGCTCTAAATCAGGGTTGTTGACTTCCCACTTGTATCATGTGGCAATAAGGAAACCCATTTCCATTACCCTCGCATAATCCATTCTCCCCATCCCTAGTTTTCCTTTAGTCCCATATTATTTCTGAACATTGATGGGTTATGTATCAGATACATTTCATACTAGATCTTAATTTAAAGAGTAAATGTCATTCTTCAAAAAATATTCATGGTGGTCATTGTACTGGGTCATAAAGACATAGGGATTTTCAGTTGGTTAGACATAGGCCATTTGGAACTTTTCTCTGTTAATTATTTATGTATACCTAATCCTGGTGCCCTAGCTTCTGGTAGTCATCCCTAGCTTAGTATCATTCAGTGTCAACAAAAGATTTGAACAAATTCTGTGTCTGACCCTTGGTGTCCTTTTGCATCCATTGTTGAGTCTGTACCTTACTTTTCCATCATAATTTTTCCATTCAAAAAGGGTATAGGCTTTAGCTTTCCTCTTCCCATTGCCCTTCCCTGTACACTAGAATCTATACCATAGGAAGGCGTCCATGGAACTAAACTCCTCTCTGACACTTCTTTCAAATTAATACACTGCTATGACTTGTCATGGCTTTCCCACTGCTCCTGCAATGAGCAGGAGTGACTTGGTGTGTTCAGTGGGAGACTGCGTGATACCTCTTACATCCCCTCTGCTGGTTGAATTGAGTAGAACCTAATTTATGCTTCATATTATAGCTTTAATTTTTATTCTTCTGCCACGTTGATGCTCTCTGAGACCACTGGAAGTTGGACGATATTCTAGCTCTGTCTTTTTCTTCCTTTCTTAAGGACAGCTTGTTCTCGGCTCCGGTTACCTCTGCCTGCTGGTGTTGCTTCTGTTGTCTGCCTCTGTCTTAAACATTACTTTCTTCCCTTTCCGTCTTTCTTATTTCTTCCATGTCCTTTTTAACTATTCCCATGTCTCTAATTCTTCCTACCTTTGGAACCAGCAGAACTAGGCTTTTATAAACATCATTTTCTTAAGTAGTTCTTTTTTTTTTTTCCTGAAATGACAGAAAATAGATCCAGAGCTCCTGGAATCTTGGGACCTTTGGCTCTTCTTTATCATTTTTATCAATATACTCGAATTGCTTACAACTCTAGTTCTAGATAGTTGGGGTATCAGAAACCTAAGTTTCTGATAAGTGGGATATTAGAGCACAACAACATTGTTTTATCATAAATATGTTGTGAAATCCATTGCCAGAGCACAGAATAGGCAGTCTTTCTCCTGTTATTGATCATGTATTGTACACCTAGTAAAATTTCATTGGTTGTTTAATTAGTGTTGATGTTTCTTCTCTTTAAGTCAAGAGGTGTTGCCAAAGATTCATGAAGATAAACATTACCCTTGTACTTTGGTGGGGACTTGGAACACGTGGTATGGCGAGCAGGACCAAGCTGGTAGGAAGCAGACTCTTTGGAATGAACACTTTTCCTTAAGCCTTACTATAACACTTAAGTAATCTTCTGATTTAATGGTTGTTTTTATAACCAAAGCTTTCTAAGTCTCAATCTAGTTTTATACTTAAAGTAGTTTCTTTAATAATTCATTTCAAAAATTACCTTTTAATTGTTTTTAATGTTTAAATCTATTATTGAAACTTTATAGTGTAACTCATTGGCCAACACATGGCACATTATAGTTTTATACTGCATTAACATTATGCACATTAGTGTATTTTCAAGATAAGAGTATTGTGAAATTCTAAATGTATACTGTCTTTTAAAATGCATTTCAGTCCACCTCTGGAGGTATGAAGGAGGCTATCCCGCCCTCACAGAAGTCATGAATAAACTCAGAGGAAATCAGGTAATGATTTTGAAACATTTCCTTACTCAGACTAATGACATAGTAAATGTTCGTATGGAAGTAAATGACTCTTCTGTGTCATTAGTTTTTAGTAAATTACTCCTTTTTTATGGTAGAAATTTTATTATTTGGGATCTTAAAGTTATATTTAAACATAAAGTAACCAGTTATAATACTACTAAAATAACAGTCCTTATTGTAAAAATCAATTGTACTTTGAAAGTGATAAACTGGTACTTTGAAACTGGTAAGTCAGCATGGTAGACACAGTTAGCCCTGGGTTTCCTAAGTCTGTCCACTTCAGGAACTGTCACCCACTTACTTTATCTTGGGCAAACTTTGCTATCTCACCCCTCCCTCCCCTATTAGGCACATGTTAGTAGAGAAAATTTTAACAGTCACACATCATTGGGAAAGCAAATTTTTTGTATAGATTCCCAGGCAAATATAAATGCCTTTTGAATCATCTGCTGTTTTGTGTTTTCCATGTCACCTCTATTAACATATCATCAAACACTATTAGGAGAATCTGAAAATGTAGAAATTAAATTTGTTTACACTGTCATTTAAATAACTAGGGAGACTGTGTAGTTTGTTATCTAAATCTAGATACTTACATGAGTGAAAAGGAATGGTGTTAGTCATTATACCAGTTCAACACTTGTAAACTGAGACTGTCTCAGGCCAGCTGAGACCTGCCGATCACCCTATTTATAATAATATTGTGTAGGAACATATTTTGTTACTTAAGTGGGCTTGTATATGAGTATTAGAAGATTTCACAAGCACATTTTTTCACCCAAAGGAATTTGTGGAATTCCGTAAGGCAAGAAGCAACATGCTTCTCTCTAGGAAGAATCAGCTGCTATTGGAGTTCAGTTTCTGGAATGAGCCTGTCCCACGGTCAGGGCCTCATATATATGAACTCAGGTCTTATCAACTCCGAGTAAGTATGAGTTACCTGTCCTTTTGCTCTTCTTTGAAGAAGCACAAGCACTTTCTAATGTTGACAACAAAATTTAAGTGTACAGTCTGTGGTGTATGTTTAGCATTATATTTTGATTTCTCTGTCGTCGTCCTCCCTTTGTTTTTTCTTTCTCATTTCCCTCTCTTCTGCCAAGCTCTTTTGTTCCTTATGACCTTTATATAATTCTTGTTATTTGACATGTTTCCAGATAGCATTTCTAGAGGTTTTTTTATTTGTTTTTTAAGACAGTCTCTGTCACCCTGGGGTTGAGTGCCGTGGTGTCATCGTAGCTCACAGCAACCTTAAAGTCTTGGACTCAAGTGATCCTTATGCCTCAGCTTCCCAAAGTAGCTGGGACTACAGGCACCCACCACAATGCCCAGCTAATTTTTCTATTTTAGTAGAGATGGGGTCTCACTCCTGCTCAGGCTATTCTTGAACTCCTAAGTCAAGTGATCTCAGCCTCTCAAGAGTGTTGGGATTATAGGCATGAGCCACTGTGACCAGCCAGCATTTCTATTTTGAAGAAGAAAGATCAAAAGTTTGGGACTAAGTATAATATACAGCATCTGTTGTAGCTGAAAAAAACAACTAGGGTGGCACCTATGGCTCAGTGGGTAGAGCACTGGCCCCATATACTGAGAGTGGCGGGTTCAAACCCGGCCCCGGCCAAACTGAAAAAAAAAAAAAAATAGCCAGGCGTTGTGGTGGGTGCCTGTAGTCCCAGCAACTCAGGAGGCTAAGGCAAGAGAATCACGTAAGCCTAGGTGTTGGAGGTTGCTGTGAGCTGTGATGCCACAGCACTCTACCGAGGGCAATAGAATGAGACTCCGTCTCTATTTTAAAAAAAAAAAAAACCACTAATAAATGTTATAACTGTTGAACAAATTATACAATACTAAAAGAGTGAAAAGGGAATAATATTTTATAACACTTTCTAGATGTTCCCTACTAAGTGAGTACTAGAAAAAAGCCCCCAGACAGCATCATTATTGAAAAGAATACATATCAATAGATCTGTGTTGGGGCTAGTCACCTCACCTAGCCCAAATTGAACTTACAGAAATTTCACAGTAAGCTGGGCAGAATGGCACCTGCCTGTAGTTCCAGCTACTCAGGAAGCTTAGGCAGGACAGTCACTTCAACCCGGGAGTCCTGGTCATTGTGTCCACACTATGTTTGGCATCAGTAAGGTAACCTCTCAGGAGCACGAGACCATCAAGTTGTTTAAGGAGGAGTGAACCAGTAAAGGTTGGAAATGGGCAGTACAGACTCTTGTGCTCATCAGTAGAGGGATGGCACCTGTGACCAACCACAGCACTTCATCCAGCCTGAGCAACATAGGAAGACCTTGTCTCTTTTAAAAAAAAAAAAAAAACCACAATAAAGTCTGAATGGGTACCCACAATTTAATCATGACAGTTCATCTGAAGGATGAACCCAACTGTGGTTTTGATAACTATAGATGGATAATTTTTACATTGTATGTATGTTTTCCTGCATCAAGCTGTAAAATATTACTCCTACTATGGGATGGGAACAATGAGTAATAATATTTTGTTACATTGTCTAATTCAGTCTTTCTCAATCATTTTTATTTCATGGCACATTTGAACCTATAGTTAAACTTCACAGCACACTTAAATTATGTTGCTCAAGAAAAAGAGTAGAAGTGCTGCACCTGTGGCTCAATGAGTAGGGCGCTGGCCCCATATACTGAGAATGGCAGGTTCAAACCCAGCCCCAGCCAAACTGCAACAAAAAATAGCTGGGTGTTGTGGTGGGCGCCTGTAGTCTCAGCTACTCGGGAGGCTGAAGCAAGAGAATCACCTAAGCCCAGGAGTTGGAGGTTGCTGTGAGCTGTGACACCATGACACTTTACCGAGGGCGACATAGTGAGACTGAGGGAAATAAAATGAGACTCTGTCTCTACCAAAAAAAAAGAAAAAGAGTAGAAAAAAGAATATACTTACTGTGCTTTGAAATTATTTTGAAAATAATTTAATTAATGATCTTTAAAAATTTTCACAGCATTGGCTCAGCAGCTAAGGCGCCAGCCACATACACCTGAGCTGGCGGATTCGAATCCAGTCCTGGGCCTGCCAAACAACAATGACAGCTGCAACCAAAAAATAGCCGGGCATTGTGGTGGGCGCCTGTAGTCCCAGCTACTTGGGAGGCGGAGGCAGGAGACTCGCTTGATCCCAGGAGTTAGAGGTTGCTGTGAACTGTGTTGCCACAGCACTCTACCCAGGGTGACAGCTTGAGACTCCGTCTCAAAAAAAAAAATTTAATTTTTTTTTTTTCACAGCATACTTAACATCCTCTCACAGCACACCAGTTGAAAATCACTGGTTTAATTCATTACATCCCACATTATTTTTTTTTTTTTTTTGAGACAGAGTCTCACTATGTCGCTCTAGGTGGAATGCCATGGTGTCACAGCTCACAGCAACCTCAAACTCTTGGGCCGGGGTCCTCAAACTATGGCCCACGGGCCACATGTGGCAGTGTGATTGTATTTGTTTCCATTTGGTTTTTCCTTCAAAATAAGATATGTGCAGAGTGCATAGGAATTTGTTCGTAGTTTTTTCTTAAAACTATACCCTGGCCCTCCAACTGTCTGAGGGACAGTGAACTGGCCCCCTGTTTAAAAAGTTTGAGGACCCCTGCTTGGGTTTAAGCAATTTCTCTTGCCTCAGAGTCCCAAGTAGCAGGGACTACAGGCACCCGCCACAATGCCTGGCTATTTTAGAGACAGGGTCTTGCTCTGGCTCAGGCTCGTCTCGAACTCCTGAGCTCAGGCAATCCACCTGCTTCGGCCTCCCAAGTGCTGGGATTACATACATGCCTGAGCCACCACACCCAGCCCAGCCCACATTATTACAAGTTAATTTTTAAGTTAGTTTTGTCACTTGATATTTTTTATACTGCTGTTTCCATATGATTTTCACAGAAGAACTAACAAATCTAAATTTAAATCTTTTTTCAGCCAGGAACCATGATTGAATGGGGCAATTACTGGTGAGTATTGTACTGCATGGTGAGTTTGTTAAGTCTTATTATTTTAGGCCAGCTGTACTTAACCTGTGGGTTGTGACTGTATAACCGTAAACTACATTAAAGGGTAGAGCATTAGGAAGGTTGAGAACTACTGTTTTAGGCCATAGTACTAATTTAAGGGGAAAAATCTGAGCATGATACCAGGACTTGACAATAGACTATTGTTTTTATTGAGTTGGTTTTTATTAGGCTGGTTTTTCAAATATATGCCAAACAAGAGAGAATAATAACATAGATTCCCCCCTTCTGTGTTCATTACTTGGCTTCAATAATTAACCGCACATGGCCAGTCTTGTTTAGGTCTAATTTCCCAACTCATATTTGTTTGGAATTAAATCCCAGTCAATGTTTCATTCTTAAATATTTCAGTATTGTATGTATTTCGAAAAGATAAGGACTCTTTTTATTAAATAGAACACAATACTGCATGAGGTTATTTTGCAAACTTCCTGAATGTTTATCTTTTCTGAAACATTGCTATTGTCCTATAAATAGACAATGTCAGTGATACTGTGCTTCTTTTTTCTTCTCATTTTGAATAGCAAAATACCAATTTTTCCCCAAATTGATCTATAGATTGGCAGAATACTTACCAAAATCCCAGCGGTTTTGGAAATGCAAAGGACTCTAAATAGTCAAAATAACCTTGAAAAAAGGAGAACAAAGTTGGAGATCTCATACTTCTTGCTTTGAAAACTAACTACAAAACTAGAGTAATCAGCTTGGCGCCTGTAGCTTGGCAGCTGGGGCTCCAGCCACATACACCAGGGCTGGCGAGTTCAAATCCAGCCCAGGCCTACCAAACAACAATGACAACTACAACAAATAAAAATAGCTGGGTGTTGTGGCAGGTGCCTGTAGTCCCAGCTACTCGGGAGGTTGAAGCAAGAGAATCACTTAAGCCCAAGAGTTTGAGGTTGCTGTGAGCTGTGATGCCACGGCACTCTGCTGAGGGCGACATAATGAGACTCTGTCTCCAAAAGAATGTAGATAACCCAATTTAAAAATTGGTAAAGGATTTGAATAAATAATTCTCCAAAGAAAACATACAAGTAGCCAACAAACATGAAAAAGTGGTCATTATCACTAATCGTAAGAGTAATGCAAGTCAAAACCATAATGAGATATCCTCTCATGCCCTTTATGATGGGCCAACAAAAGAATATAAAATAACAAGTATTGACAAGGAAGTAGAGAAGTTGGAACTCTTGTGCATTATTATTAAGAATATGAAATGCTGCAGCCATTATGGGAAATGGTGTAAAGGTTCCTAAAAAAAATTAAAAATATAATATCAGTATAATCCAGCAGTCCCATTTCTGCATGTATAGCCAAAAGAATTCAGAGCAGGATCTTGAAGAGATACTTTCATCACCATGTTCATCAGAGTGTTATTCATAGTAGCCAAAAGGTAGAAGCAGCCCAAATGTCATCAACAGATGAAAAGGTAAAGAAAATGGGATATATACATTTAATAGAATATTATGCTTTTTTTTTTTTAAAGAAGCAAGTCCTGGCAGGTGCAGGGTGGCTCATGCCTGTAATTCTAGCACTGTGGGAGGCCAAGGCAGGAGGATCACTTAAATTCTGCAAGACCAGCCTAAGCAAAAGTAAGATCTCATCTCTGCAAAGAACAGAAAAATTAGCTGGGTGTTGAGGCAGGTGCCTGTAGTCTCAGCTACTCAGGATGCTGAGACAGGAGGATCGCTTGAGCCCAGGAGACTGAGGTTGCTGTGAGCTGTGATGCCATAGCACTCTAACCTAGGCAACAGAGACTCTGTCTCAGAAAAAAAATGACAGAAGTCCTGTTGCATACTATAACCTGGAGGAACTTTGAAGAGGACATTATGCTAAATGAAATAAGGGACTCATAAAAGGACAAGTAGTGTATTACTTTAAGCACATGAGGTATTCAACGCAGTCAAAATCATAGAAATAGAAAATGGAAATGTGAGGGGAAAAAAAAGAAAATGGAAATGTGGTTTCCAGGGCCTGGGCAAAGGGGAAAGAGGGAGTTGGTCTTCAATGCTGAGTTTCAGTTTTACAAAATGAAAAGGTTGTTTGGGGGATTCTTTGAGCAACATTATGAATATATTTGACACTATTGAACAGTACACTTAAAAATGGTTAAGATGGTAAGTTTAATGTTACTTTTTTCTTTCTAAAGAAATAGAGTCTTACTGTCACCCAAGTTAGAAGGGGTGGCTTAGTCATTGCTGACTGCAGCCTCAAGCTCCTCAAAACAATCCTCCCATCCTAGCCTGTCAAATAGCTGGGATTTCAGGCATATGCCCCCATGCCTAGGTCAATTTTCTTACTTTTTGTAGAGGCAGCAATGTTGCCCAGGCTTGTCTCAAAGTCCTGGCCTCAAGTGGGCCTCCTGCCTCAGCCACACAAAGTGCTTGAGATTATAAAAAAAAAAAATTTTTAACTTATTTTTATTGTGGTAAAAAGCAAAGAACAGGCTGGCATTGGTGGCCCACACATGTAATCCCAGCTTTGGGAAGCCAAGCCAAGAGGACAGCTTGAGGTGAGTTTAAATCAGCCTAGGCAACATAGCATCTCTACAAAAAAAATTAAAAAAAACACAAAATCCAAAAAAATGTGAGCATTTTTTCTTGAAACTTGAAAACTATCTGTGCCTTCATTTTTTTCTGGTTTTCTTTTTCTGTAGGGGACGGGTATGTATGTATGTCTTTGAGGTAATTATGCTAACTTTTAATTTTCTTTGGAAACTTGGCATTTCTATTTCCTAAGCTAGCATTTTAAAACCTTTTTCTCCCACAAAGGGCATGAGTTACTTGATAGCTCTGACCCAGGGTTTCCTTGTCTATAAATGACTTTGCCTCTTACTTACTTTCAAATTATCTATGGTTCTCCTTTTTCTTTTTAAGTTATGAAATTTCTTGCTTTGCATTAAATAATTTCTAAGATCTCTTCCAGCACTAACAGATGGTTCTGTGATCTTTATTTCTAATGACTTTTCTTCTTGGCTCATTGAAGACTAAATAATTCAAATTAGAATTTCTTTTAATTTGAAAACGAAGAAATACATATTTGATTGCACACTACTATTGTAGACACTATTTTGTCAAGTGATTTTTATACATTTTTGTCCTTTTATTTCAGGCCTATAATTGTAATTATTTCACTCTCCACAGAATAGAATCACTCAAATTAGTTCAGTTTTTGCACGTTACTGATTAAGACTTGCTCACCCTGGAGTCTGCAGAGATGTACTGGGGTTATTCAGTTGTTTAAAAAATTATGTATGAAGCCAGTTCAGCATTCAGTTTATATTTTGGCACATAGGTAACTATTTAAGATGGTGATCTCCTCTTCGGTACATGCTTCTGATTATTACCCGGCTAAGGCAGGTATGTTTTCTTTGCCTACCATAACTCAGTAAGAAAATTCAGAATGAAGTGAATAATCCAGAATATTTATCACTATCAATTAAAAGACAGTGTTTTCATTCTGAGTTAGAATGCATGTTAAAGTGATTTGTGTAATTTATCAACCGTATTTGTAATTTTTGTGAAGATACCAATCACTTAATTCTAAATGGAAAGGTTAAAGAATTTAACATTATTTGTGAATAACCCATAGGGTTATGAAGCAAGTGAGCCCTCCTTCACCACTGAGAAACCTAAAAGCATGAGTCAGGGCTCCGTTGTGGTATTGAGCCCACGGTAGATGGGAGCAGAGGTGTACAAAGTGACCTTAAGGAGATTGGCTTCATCACCCGCACAGCAGATTGCTCTTGCTCTGATTCTATTCCCCTTTTTGAGATATCACAATTTAGTATGTAGGAAGTTTGCCTCTAGGAAGAGAATGCACTGGTCAAGCCACGTCAAGCATTTTGTCCCTTGAGAATTGTGTCTTACTGTAGACATGAGTAGATTGGTATCCTTGTTCGTATGTCTCCAGCTCTTAAATGAGGATGAGTCTCTTCTCATGTCCTGTCAACTCTGGAACCCTGATGTGACTGAGGCTTCAGGCCAGAGCCTGGGCAGTTTTGATATAAAGTTGATGGGTAATCCATGGTTTGGAGTCTCTTAACAGAATCCACTGTGCTTTTTCTGTTGGCGTCTCACCATCATTTTCAAATAATCGTCATTTGATCATCATCAAACCCCTTCCTTCATTTTCACCTTTGATTCTAGAAAACTGCTTTTGGAAGAATTCATACTTTTTTTTTTTTTTTAGAGATAGTTTAGTTTGTTGCCCTCGGTAGAGTGCTGTGACATCACAACTGACAGCAACCTCCAGCTCTTGGGCTTAGGTGATTCTCTTGCCTCAATCTCCTGAGTAGCTGGGGCTACAGGTGACCACCACAATGCCCAACTATTTTTTTGTTGCGGTTTGGCTGGGGCTGAGTTTGAACCCGCCACCCTCAGTATATGGGGCTGGCACCCTACTCACTGAGCCACAGGCGCGCGAAAGAATTCATTTTTAAACATTTCTAGGAATTCAGATGCATTGCTAAATACAAAAATAAAGTGCCTGATACAAATATAACAAGTGGTGTTTAAACTAAAGAGCTGATTCCTTTGCAGTAGGAAATCTTAAAAAGGAAAGTTTATGCAAATGCCAATAACTTATATAGATACAGTGTATATTTGCACTTTTCTTCATGGTATATAATGAGTGCTTTTTGGTGCTCATTTTCTGTAGAATTTGCTCTAATAAGAAAGAAAAAAAAAAAAATAGACGAGGCATCTGCATCCTGCATAGTGATGGTAGTGATGGTGTTCTGCCAAGAAGCTTTGCTTTCGTGGTTCTTCCATACGTTGTTCAAAAGGTTGCAGAATCCTGGAAACTAAGAGGGAGGAGATGAGGGGGGAGGGATAAAAACTCACTTATCCTGTATAATGTACATTATTCTGGTGGCAGGTATGCTAAAAGCCCAGACTTCAACATTATACAGTTCATCCAAGTAACAAAAGCACTTGTACCCTCTTAGTATTTTGAGGTGTTTTAAAAAGTTGCAGAAAGCAGAATCCCTCTTACAGTTCAGAGAGCAGGTGTGTTTCTCAAGAGTTCTCTGTCTTTGGCTGCTGTGAAGGTGTGCTCCTTTCATCTGTTTTGTTTTTTCCTTTTTTCTTTTCTTTTTTGAGATGGGGGTCTGTGTTGCCCAGGCCTGGGTTCCATTGATCTTTCCACTCCAGCCTCCCTGGTAACTGGAGCCATAGACTGGCACCACTGCATCAGCTTCATCTCTGATTTCAGTCCCCTTCTCCAGGGGCAGTCCCTATGTCCCTGTGGGATCTTACTATTCTAGAGTCTGGGTTTCCCTCGCTTCCTCTCAAGGAGTGTTCCGGAGAAGCATTTTTTTTAAGTTGGTGGGTCCTATCTCTGGCAATATTCTTGTCTTTATGTCAGTCGGCAGTGCAGCCACATGTTCTCATGTTAGGGTTTCATTTTTAATAGTTGTCATTAAATACTGTGTACTTCTCACACACAAAAAAAATGATTAATATAGTTACGGAAAGGTACACCTACATTTTGCAACCATTGAAATAACTTTTGATTGCATTTGATAATACAACAGTATGATGATTTCTTGAAAAAAATTAATCCTTTATCCTGAACAACTTGCCCCGAGTATGGAGATTTAGTCTGTTCATTCTTTTTAACATATCTAACTCAGTATCTGAACATTGTTCTTCTCTTACAGGGCTCGTGCAATTCGCTTCAGACAGGACAGTAATGAAGCAGTTGGAGGATTCTTCTCTCAGATTGGGCAGCTCTATATGGTGCATCATCTTTGGGGTATGTATTTTTTTCCTTCATTTTTGAGTTACTGGAATTTAATAGGTCATTACTAAGTTGTACTAGGCAGTAGAGCAAATGTGGAGTCAGTAACCTTAAATTCTATTTCAAATGCAAACCACAGAGGGATGGTAAGTGCTGGGCTATCTGGAACTAAAGAGGTCAACAGGGAAAGAGGCAAATTAGCAAGCCTCTAAGTGGAATAATGGTGAAAGGAATAAAAGTGTCAAGTAACCGTGGGAGAGGGAGGATAATGAAGCCACAGAGTGGGCCCTGCCTCCCTTTCCAGACTAACTTCCCATCACTTTCTCAGAGACAGTTCTGCATTTTACCTGAAGAGGCAACTTCCTGTGCACACACACCCTAACTGCCTGCCTTCATAGATGTGGTTCCACCAGCCTAGAAGGACCTTGAACCTCTCATCTTTTTCCATTCCCACTCGCTTTTGTTTGGCACCATTTTAGGAATCTTTCAAGGCCTGACTTACGTGTTACCCCCTCCCCATGAATGTCACTCTTTTGAGTCCTCAGATCCCTATGTAGTGCTGGTTGTGGCTATTTGTACCTGTCTGCCTGCTAGAACATGGACTGGATCTCAGTAATAGCTTGAAATAATACTGCCAGTACATTCTGAGCACATTTGTAAAAGGTTTTTTAAGTTCAAGGAAAAGCGTAAGTCATTTCCAGACTAGCAATTAAATAAGTTATTGGCTTGACCTGTGTCGTAACCCTAGCTGTCCTGCTGTGTTAGCATAACGGGGTTTACAAAGATAGGAATGACAGGACTGGCACACCCGTGGCTCAGTGGGTAGGGCACCAGCCACATACACCCAGGGTGGCGGGTTCAAACCCAGCCCAAGACTGCTAAACAGCAGTGACAACTGCAACAAAAAAATAGCTGGGCGTGTAGCAGGCGCCTCTAGTCCCAGCTACTAGGGAGGCTGAGGCAAGAGAATCGCTTAAGTCCAAGAGTTTGAGGTTGGCAACAGGGCAACATAGTGAGACTCTTGTCTCAAAAAAAAAGGGGGAAGAAGGAAATCCTGTGAGGAAATGCCATGTGTCCCAAAACAGAAACTAGAACTTAGAGAAAGAACCCTGGACAACTTTTAGTCTTAACCAACACCATGTGTGATATGCCTGGCAGGTGTTTCCCTGGTAAGTGGTTGGGAGGATCTTGCTCAGGTTGAGAATCAAAAACCAAGGCATAAGGCATCTGTATGAGATGCAACACCAAAAACTAAGTGATAGCTTTGACCATGCTGTCCCCTCCACCTTTCTTACCATTCCTGTGTGTCAGTAATGTCCTTTTCAACTCTCAAGACCCACCTGCTCAAATCACACCTTCCAAGCAGCTACCCCCATTCTCCATTTAGCACAGTGCTCACAGGGGTTGACCTTGCCTTTGAGCATCTCCTGTTCTTCATTGCATTGAATGCAGTCTCTTGCCCACATCAGTGTAGTGCTCTATAATGTTGAACGAAATCAAATTTGATATTGCTTATCTGTAGTCTGTTTCTGGTTATGAATTTAACATGTTATTGGAAAAGTTCAATTGGTTTGTAAAGATATATCTTGGATTCACTAGATTGTAAAGATGAAGAGCAAATTGTTTTGCTTCTCCCACAAGACCTAACACAATCTTGCTCAAAATAACCAGTTCAACAATTTCCCCAGTTCAGTACCAAGTACACAAAATAGTCTCTGAGAAAAATAGATGACTAGCTAAATCAACACCTTAATGGATGTACTAATGGAATATAGGGCATTATGGTTAAGTCTTTCTTCTATGTGGTTATTTTTAAGCTTACAAGGATCTTCAGACCAGGGAAGATATACGGAATGCAGCATGGCATAAACATGGCTGGGAAGAATTGGTATATTACACAGGTAATGTTTTAATAGACATGAAATATCTGATTGTTTTTGTCTTATTATTGTTTTAATCATATTCTTTCATCCAGATGCTAACATGTATTTTTTAAAAACTAGTATGTTGCCAGAAAGAAATGCTTAGAAAAAATTTATTTGTATAGGCTCGGTGCCTGTAGCACAGTGGTTATGGCGCCAACCACATACACCAAGGCTGGCAGGTTTGAACCTGGCCCAGGCCAGCTTCGATGGACTATAAGGTTGGAGGGAGAGGAGATAGTCAAATTTTTTTATATTTACATGACTTTTTTTCAATAAAAAATATTCATCTTTCATATATGTATATTATGCAGTTTATAAGGTTTTTTTTTTGTAGATTTCTATATTTTCTAAAAATGTATTGTACAAATAATTTTTTTTTTTTTTTTTTTTTTTTTTGAGACAGTTTCACTATGTTGTCTGGTAGTGTGCCGTGGCATCACAGCTCACAGCAACCTCAAAATCTTGGGTTTAAGCAATTCTCTTGTCTCAGCCTCCCAAGTAGCTGGGACTACAGTCGCCTGACACAATGCCTGGCTATTTTTTTATTGTTGTTGTTGCAGTTGTCATTGTTGTTTAGCTGGCCCAGGCCAGGTTCAAACCTGCCAGCCTTGGTGTATGTGGCTGGCGCCATAACCACTGCGCTACAGGCACCAAGCCTATACAAACAAATTTTTTCTAAGCATTTCTTTCTCATCAAAATTGTTAGTTTCCAAAAATATAGCTTAATCATCAATTAAAGAGTAATTTTAGAATTGAATTTGATAAATTAGACTTTCTGTGTTTACATGTGTGTGTACTAATAAACCAGGTTTACTGGATTTTTATAAGAAACAACTGAGCTAAATAATAAATACCAGCCATGTTGCACGTCAAGCATATTTAAAGCACATATAGCATGAAGAAAATGAGAGTATTCTAGAAAGTAGTATTATGTTGTTTTTAGTTCAAGAAATCAGATAATCGTGTGTGATTTTGCTGCTTGCTTTTGACACTTTTTATCAGTTCCCAGAGGCATGTTCTACTCAGCAGTGATAGTTTTATAAGTGCAGTCTATCTGTTCTCTGTACGGGATACATTCACATGTAATAAATATCACTTAGTTTTATATACATTTATTTTGGTTCAAAGAAAATTATCAAAAATGACCATTTTTCTCATAATGTGGACTTTCTTAGCTTCCTACAAATGAATCTCCAGGTAGGATCTGTTTTAATTTTAATAACATCTTAGAGGATGACAGCTGATCTAGTACGTGTGTTAGCTTATATATTTGTGTCCATGAGGTCAATTCTGTATTTTGCAATATTCTGTTTTGTTTTCAAGCAGCACATCTTCTGAGCATTGCCAGCAATCTATTTGTTAATGTATATTTTCTGTAATGTGTTTAGAAACAAACAAGCACAGTAATCCTGATCCTGTTTTCAGTCCCACTTATTCAGGAAATGGAATCCAGGATCATGATCCCACTGAAGACCTCACCCCTCCAGTAAAGCTATAGAATCTCTATGTGCCTACATACATTTATGTGACAAGTATTTGTCATAAATTAATTTTAATTGTATAGCAAGTGAAAAAGAAAGACTGAGGTGTAAACTGCTGTACATAGCTTATGAGAGACTTCTTTTTTTTAAAATTTACATGATCATAAGAAAGGAATGATTACAGCTTGACCGATTGTAACAGTGCTCTGTAGTACTCTTTGAAACATCTCTCTGTTGAATGTACCTTATAATACTCAGCTACTCTTCCCCCTCCTCCAGAAGAGGATCCAGATTAAAATCTGAATTACTTCTAGATAAGTTTCCAACCATGAAGAAAAATTAGCTATTTCTTTATAAAAAAGCAAAATCTGTTTTATAATTACAGGTTTTTAGACAAATTTCTTGTATCAGGAAGAAATACGAATTTTGTTATGTTTCTCTAGCAGTTTTCTGAGTTTCAAACTAAGAAGAAATTATGAGTGTACCTAATACCTGAAAAAGTTTTAATTCACTCTAATTTTTAATCAGTCCCAGCCTAGTAAACAGTGTGTCATTACCAAGCTGACAGTGGTGGGCAAACTACATTTAATCAGTCTTCACATAGTGTATTGTTACGTCTCTATGTGAGAGAGAAAAAATGGCTTGAACCTATGTATCATATTTGATTTTGAAATGAACACCTTGAATAGCACTAATTTTTATTTGTAATATTTTTCTATAACGAAACAAGTAGCACTAGGAAAAGAGGTTTTATTTTATAAACAATCATTTGTGACCTCAGACATTCTCTGGTGAATATTTTAGTAAGCTCACAGCAGATTCTTTCAGGGTCATGTATGAAGGGTGGTGCATGTTGAGATTTAAATTGGCATAAAGCTGCATACTTTTGTCTAGCTCTGTTTGACTTAGTTTTTTAATATAGTGTGCCAATTTTGTGACTGTAATCATGTGAAAGTCTTGTTGAAATGAAAAATTATGTCTGCCCTACAAATTTATGTGTAAAATAAAGTGTGAATAAATCTCCTATCAACTGTCAGGCTTTTACATG
>CAUYPK010061636.1:0-10607 GCA_963574355.1 Loris lydekkerianus
AAATCCAAACAAATGGCCAACCACAAACCTTGAGCACTGCAAGTGCCACAGAGGTGGACAGCAGTTAGAGATGAATACGGAGATGGAAATGGAATGAGACTGGGAGAGACAGGTCAGACATTGGTGTCGGACACAGTCAGATTGGAAGCTTCTGGCTGCAAAGTGCAGGAAAAATTCGTGTATCCTGAAGGGGATGGACTCACAGACAATAACAAGGCAAAAGGATAGAATTGGGAGAGACCCAGTCACAGAGGAGGAAGCAGGATGAGAGGTGTGGACAGTGGACAGGAGGATGGAAATGCAGGTAAGGAAAGGATGGGATGGAACAGTGCTGCCATTTTTGGAGTTTCTAACCCATTTCCCAACAAGTAGCTCATGGTCCATTCAGAGAGAATACCAGTTGATAAAGGTTACTGATGACTTTCTGTGTGTTGGCCTTTAAGTCTGGGTGCAGGACTGCCATGTATGTTAATATGGATGTCCACTGTCAGATAATATTCTTATTTTACGTGGATAGAAAATGATGCCCAGATGTATAACATCCTAAAAGTCATTCTACAAAATCATCTAGAGTAACAGAAAGCATCTCAGTAGTAGCCTCATTGGGGGGGGGGGGGGGGATCCGAGGACACAGAGAATTTGCAGGAGTAGTGGAAATGTTCACTATTTTGATAATGGCAATAAGTTCATGAGTACAGAAGTGTGCCAAGAATTCTCAAATGATACACTTGTCCTTTATACCTCAGTAAAGCGGTGTATATAGCAAAGGTGGAGAATTGGGCAGAGAAAGTCCATAGATCATTTTGACCTTTGTCATGGTCCCTCAGTCCCCGTGAAGGGCAGAGCAGGTCCCTGATGCTGTGACACCAGCTCATTGAGCACAGACTCCTGCAGCAGGGCAGGCCCTGGAGAATCGGGTGTCCTAACACTGCTTCTGTCTCTTCAAACCCTCTCCAGACAGACAGTGGGGTTATTTGAACGAATCCCCAGAACCTGCAAACATCACCAGAGGGAAGAGGGAAATCACTCCAGTCACACAGAGACAGGCAGCATTTGGTGACAGTGGCTGCCAGCTGCATGTCTGTCTGCTCCAAATTGATGTCCTGGAGTCAGCCAGAAGAGACCACTGAGACCACCTTCGCTAGAGGCTGTGTGGGCAGTGTCACCCCTGGCTCCTGGACTGGAAGCTGAGACTCAGTCAGGAGTCTCAACCCCTCAGCCTGTAGCGGCAGAGGCAGGAATGTGACAAACTGCACCTGGCTCCAATGGCTGGACCCTCAGTGTGAGGATGAGCCTTTCAGTGGGGAAGAAAAGCACATGATGTCACAACCCCTTGGTAGCCCACACCCATGCAGTTTCTCAGATGCCATTCAGGTTCTGAAACCCACCTGTGAGAGTCACCCCGGGCAGAGCACGTCTGGGTGACATGTGTGTGCAGGGAGCAGGGACCACACACAGTCAAAGAGCCTGAACATTTTCCCTGAACTCTAAGTACCAAAATGTCTGAACTTCTCCAAATCCAGGTGTCAGGAGTCCAGGTGATGCCCAGCGCCGCCTTAAGAGGAAAGAATAGGGGAGGGCACAGGCCCCTCCCTCCCAGGCTGACCCCAGCCCCAGCTTTGTACGCCCCTCTGAAGCTGGGTACCTGTGACTGCTCCCTACCTGCTATGGGGTCTCCATCCTCCCACTCCCCTTAACCCGTCAGCTTAGAAGCAGCCCAGAGCTTGGGTAAAGCTGCACTGAGGTCTCAGGTAAACGTCTGTCCTGTCCGGCTCCTCACCTGCCTCTGAGCGTCTGGGGTCTGAACCATCACAAAACACTCACCGGGGAAGAGCTCATGGCTGGAACTGGCAGCAGGACCATGGCCCTCAGTAGACACTGGCCATCTCAAGCCCACATAGTTATGAGTCTTGTGATTCCAAGACCTCATTTCCTGGAGCTGCAATTACCATGTCACCTGGAGGGACTTCTGCAGAGGGACCCTGATACACCTGGGAAAAGCTGTAAATATTTGTTCCAGGACAAGTCAGCAGGTCCTGGAGATTATTCAGACATGAACTAATCAGCACCAGGTGCAGCTGGAAGGAAAAATTTCCCAAGGCCACTACCGTGAGCTCTGTGCCCGAGGGGGTATAGGAGGTAGACAAGACCTTCTCAGTACTGCCCTGGGATGGCCCCACCAGGGGGTGCGATGTGGATTCTCATTTCCAAGTTCTGCTCCCCCCAGGGTCACAGTAATGCCAATGAGTATGAAAATACTCATGCTTCACCCTGAGCTCTGGTGTTTCACTGTTAAGGACACAGTCACTACCGGGAGTGGGGGTAGGTGATGGAGATACTGGAACAGTGTGACATCACGCTGTTCTCATGTCCCTACCAGCTCCACACACCCCTCAGGCCATTCCCAAATTTGTCTGCATGGGGACAAGATAGCACAGACTACAAAAATGACTGCATTCGTCACTTCTGGAAGTGCTTCTACCTTAATTGTTGAGTCCCTGCTCTGAGTAATGATGTAACTCCTGTAGTCCCACTTCCTCTGTCTTTCCTGCTACTGCCCAGGATTAGTGGATGTTTCTTGATGTTTCCTTAAATACTTCAGGTGTATTATTTTTGATAAGTCAGTTTAGATCCTATTTACTCCCCCTTTCAGGAGTAAAATGTGAGATTGGGGGGAACGGGTTGTTTTGTTTTTTGAGACAGAGTCTCACTCTGTCTCCCTCCGTAGAGCACTGTGGAGTCATTGCTCACAGCAAACTCAAACTCTTGCTGTCAAGAGATCCTCTTGCCTCAGCTTCCCAAGTAGCTGGAACTATAGGTGCCCTCCACAACACCTGGATATTTCTAGACAGGGTCTTAATCTTGCTCAGGCTGGTCTCAGACTCTTGAGCTCAGGCAATCCATCCACCTTGTCCTCCCAGAGTGGAGATTTTTGTTCTTACACTACCTTTTCCTTTCCCTATTTCTCTCCAAATCTATTTACTCTTGTAATTTTTATATTGTTATTGTTTTAGCACTTACAATGAGGTCCTTAACTCAAATTTCAGTAATTCATGGTTTTGTATGTCTATGATTAAATCAATGTGATGCTTTAGGATGGTCATTTTACCATTATTTGTTTACTTTTATGGGTAAAATAATATTTCACGAGTTCTTTGTGATGTTCAGAGGAGTGATATCCTCTCAGTTCTTGCATGCTCAGTGATGGTGAATGTTGATAGTTAACAGAATTATTTACTAGAGCCTGTTGTGCCTAGGAGTTCTACAAAAGACCACACTGCCAAACAAGCCAAATTTACAGCAGAGTCCTTTTACTGAAGAGCCAGCCTGCGACCGTCTCTGTGTGTCCCGACATGGAGTTTCTGAGAGCAGCCCCGAGTGCTTAAGGGGTCAGGTTTTTAAGGCTTAGACTGAATCCTGGTTGGCACACAGGCTGTCCAGGTGCATTCAGGTGGAGGTAGCGAGCAAGTATTACGCAGAAACAGAATTTTGCGGTTTGTTAATTATATACATCACACATCTTCGTTTTAATATTTTCCCATACATCTTAGTAGTTTCAGTACATTTCCTCCATACATCTTTGTCTCAGTATTCTCTTCACCTGGTATTGTCTAAAGGTAAGTCTGGGGACAGTCGGTTCATTTCCCAGGCCCAGGAGTTAGTCAAGCAAGAAGTTATTGAGTACTTTTTCATCTATCTCAGGAGTGAACCAGACTTACTCCATTTTGTTGAGGACTTGCAGCCCAGGAATTTGCCAGGCGTTAAACTAGTATTTTTCTATTATAGTTTAGGCCTAACAAGACCAATATCATTGTCATATAGAGCCCTCTTATTCAATGACCAATCTACTTCTTCCTTTATTTTGGTTTTTTTATGGATCTTCCAATAAAGTGGGATAAGTCTTTCAAATTCCCTTTGGATCATTTTTACTGTTAAAAATGTTCTGCTGAGTGCTAGTGCCCAGCACTCTATTGAAGTTACATACTGACAGTGTATCCAGAAATCCTACTGGACGTTTGCATTATTCTGCATGCTTGTCTGCGGATTCTGCTTTCTGTATAAGGAAACATAACCTGCAAATAATGATAGTTTTCTTGAAATAGCCCAATTGTAAAACCCATTATGTTTTACTTTTTTGTTCTATGTAGGTGAGGATATTTAGGGGACTCTTTAGCAGAAACAGCAATGACACATGTGTGTGCTTCATTGCTGAACAGGTTACATAAACTTTTTTTTTTTTTTTTTTTTTTTTGAGACAGAGCCTCAAGCTATTGCCCTGGGTAGAGTGCTGTGGTGTCACAGCTCACAGCAACCTCAAACTCCTGGGGTTAAGCAATTCTCTTGTCTCAGCCTCCCAAGTAGCTGGGACTACAGGCACCTGCCACAACACCTGGCTATTTTTTGGTTGTAGCTGTCATTGTTTGGCAGGCCTGGGCTGGATTCAAACCCGCCAGCACTGGTGTACGTGTCTGGCCCCTTAGCCGTGTGAGCTACAGGCGCCACCATAAACTGTTGACATTAAATATATTAGTTGTAAAGATTCAGTAGCTAACATTTAAGTTATAGAAGATTTAATATTTTATTTTTTTATTAAGTCATATACACATAGATCATGAATACATTTATGCATATGTGGGTACAATGTGTTTTTTTTTTTACGCAACTTGATGTGCTTACATCAAACTAATTAATATAGCCTTTTGCCTCATTTACTTGATTATTGTGTTAAGACATTTATGTTCTACACTTGATAGATTTGACATGTACCTTTGCAATATGCTCCATAAGTGTGCTCCCGCCGTTTACTCTTCCTCTATCAAACCTCCTCCCTCCCCTCCCTTCCCACTCCATTTCTCTCCTTCATCCTGGGCTATAGTTGTGTTCTATCTTTCATAAGAAAGTATGAGTAAATATAAGTTGGTTTCATAGAAGTACTGACTACATTGGATACTTTTTTTTCCATTCGTGAGATACTTTACTCAGGAGAATATGTTTCAGGTTCCTCCATGTAAACATAAAAGAGGTAAAGTCTCCATCCTTTTTTAAGCTGCATAGTATTCCATGGTATACATATACCCAATTTATTAATCCATTCATGGATTGATGGGCACTTGGGCTTCTTCCATGACTTGGCTATTACGAATTGAAACTTTATGAAGAGGACCCCCAGGGCAATTGAAGCAATACCAAAAATACATTACTGGGATCTAATCAAACTAAAAAGCTTCTGCACTGCCAAGAACACAGTAAGTAAAGCAAGTAGACTGCCCTCAGAATGGGAGAGGATATTTGCAGGTTATATTTCCGACAAAGATCAGATAACCAGAATCCACAGAGAACTCAAACTTACTAATAAGAAAAGAACAAGTGATCCAATTTCACTATGGGCAAGAGATCTGAACAAAAGCTTCTCCAAAGAAAACAGGTGCATGGTCTACAGACACATGAAAAAATGCTCATCATCTTTAATCATCAGAGAAATGCAAATCAAAACCACTTTGAGATACCATCTAACTCCCATAGGAGTAGCCCACATAACAAAATCCCAAAACTATGCATGTTGGTGTGGATGTGGAGAAAAGGGAACACATCTCCACTGCTGGTGGGAATGCAAGCTAATATGTTCCTTTTGGAAAGAAATTTGGAGAACTCTCAGCGATCTAAAAATTGACCTGCTGTCGGATCCTACACTTTCTCTACTAGGTGAATATCCAAAAGACCAAAAATCACTTTGCAAAAAATATTTGCACCAAATTATTCATTGCAGCTCAATTCATAATAGCCAAGTCATGGAAGAGGATTTAATATTTTTAAGTAACTGATATTTATTAAAATGTTTTTCTGGGTCTTATTGATTATTAGTATTGATACTCATTATTGATGTTGATAAGTTATTACTATTGATTATTAGTATTGGTATCATATGGATTATGGGATTTTTGCTTAACTTTTGAAAAAAAGAACTAGATTAACAATGACTTTTCCTTAACACAGTTTTAAAGTACCACATGCCAAGGCACAGTCTATCGAATATTCACAAGTTGAACATCTGTGTAGTGCAAACACAGTCCAGACTCACAGCTAGAATGTTGCTGACCCTCTGGAGGCCCTGAGTGTCCTTTCTAAGTCACATTTCCTCCATTCTGCCTAAAGACAACTGTCATCATTGTATTTGTAGCAATAGTGGCCTTGTTTTCTTTATACTTTCACCATTTTATATGCATTCCTAGACAATATGGTTGAGTTTTTAATCTCATTCACGTTAAGTAGTAATTCACATACTATAAAATGTGCATATTTACCTTTTTTTTTTTTTTTTACACAGAGTCTCATGTTGCCCTTGGTAGAGTGCTGTGGCGGCAGCTCACAGAAACCTCCAACTCTTGAGCTTAAGCGATTCTCTTGCCCTCAGCCTTCCAAGTAGCTGGGACTACATGTGCCCACCACAACGCCAGCTAATTTTTTTGTTGCAGGTGTCATTCTTGTTTTGCTGGCCCAGGCCGGTTTAAACCCACCATCCTTGGTGCATGTGGCCAGCGCCATAACCACTGTGCTGAGCCAAAAATGTGCATATTTAATAAACAGCTTGATGAATTTGCACATCAGTATACACCTGTGCAAACAGCTATTCTAGCAAGATAAGAGTCTATTTCCATCACCGCAGAAAGGACCCTCATGTTCTTTCCCCGTCCGTATTTCATCATGAGCAGGAACTGAGCTATTCCCCCAAGAGTGACCAATGTCATCTTTGTAGTGACCCAAGGTGCTCACGACCATTGTAACATGTTCATGACATCTCCACATCCTGTGGAGCAGGTAACACAGGTAAAGGAATGAAAAGAAGGAACGAAATGTTTTACAAGTTGTCTTTTTAAAACCTCCCTTTTTGGAAATTAAAATCTGCATTCCTTCTTGAGGCCAGTAATCCAAAGGGCAGGAAAAATGTTCTTTGTTGTTTGTTTTCTAGTAACTTAAACCAGTGGTGGCCAACCCAGTACTGATCTGTGGCCTGTTAGGTAGAACTAGGAAAAGATGAGTTGCGATTGTTTCTTCCGCTCTGAAGCATTAAGGCTCACTAGCTGAAACAACAGCCAACATGCCGTCCAGTGGCAGCTCTTTCAAGGTATACCCTCTCCCCAAAGTTGTTGAAATGAGCTCTCTGGGGAGCCTGAAGCGAAAGCCTGCCAGACCAGTATCAGGGACTCTATTCCCTTCCGGTTTCTACTGAGTCTGCGCAGTACCCGGGGAGGCAGCAGCTGAGACAAGGAACAGAAGCAGAAGTGGAAGGGAAGCCGAAAGTAGGAGGAGCTATGTACTTGTGCGGCTGGAGTTAGCTGAAATACACTTTACCGTTAGGTTTCAGCTTCCGCAAACTGCTCTGGAATCCGCCACTGTAGGAATCTGTGACTTGGGAATGTGGTGGTTCGAGTGTGAAGGTTCTTAGCTAAAATCCGTTAAAGGCGAGGTGGCTTAGGCCTCTACTGCCAACAATTCGGGCGGGTTGTGGGGGAGGATCATTTGAATGTGAGACCAGCCTGAGCAATATATCAAGACCCCATCTCCACAAAAGTATTTTAAAAATTAGACAGCAGTGTACAAGGGTAGGCTGACGTGGGAGCATCACTTGAGCTCAGGAGGTCCATGCTGCAGTGTACTATAATCTCACCACTGTACTCCAGCCTGGGAGTTAGACCAGCACCTTGTTACCCACCTCATCCCTCAAAGCAGCCGGGGACGGTGGCTAATCCCTGTAATTGTAGCACTCTGGAAGGCCCAGGCAGGAGGATGGCTTGAGCCCAGGACATCAATTTCAGCCTGTGGAATACAGCAAAACCATACTCTTTTTAAAAATTAAAGTAATGAAATAATTTTTTTAAAGAATAAAACAAATTACCAATAATGTGAAAGTGTATTACTATTATTCATACAGGCTACAATAATTACCAAGACTAATTAAAAAATGGAACATACATACTCCTATACACTCTACTATAAAAAAAAATTTTAATATACTCTCAAAACTTCCTCTGAAAACCACTAGCCCAAGACAGTTTACAGTGGACTTGCAGAAATGTAAGAAAGTAATAACATTCATGTACAAATTTATCCAAAGAATAGAAAAGCAAGAAGACTTCCCCAGCAAATTAACTTAACTAAAACCTGACATGGACATCACAAAAAATAAAGATAAATAAATCAATATCTCTCATGAAAATATAATAAGTGCATATATTTGAAGCTACATATTGAAAACTCAAATTTAGCAATATAGGCAACTTATATTTGTGTGTATAAGTGTATATACTGCATCACAACCACAATGATTTAAGATACTAATTTAACATTCAAAAATCAATAAACCATGTTTTCCACGTTAATAAAAAAAAAAAGTGAGAAAGAAAATCTCTGACAGCAAAAAAGAAAATCATGAAAGCAGGGAAAAAACATTTTAAACCATGTTAGTAAGATATGAATGATGTATAAAGGCTATACATATCTAATGTACATATTTCAATGGGTTAGGAATAAGTATACGTTTATGCAACCATTACCACCATCAAGCCCATAAATGTATCCATCACCTCTCAAAAGTTTCCTTCTGTCTTCCTTATAATTATTATTGCTTTGATGTGGTTTCTGTGGTAAGAACAGTTCACATAAATATATTTAAATTATGAGAATTGGGATCCATAAGCTGATAAGTTGTCGATGAGATCTGGGGCTTTGAATTGATGCTGTGATGGGTTGACACTTTTGGAGATGTAGAGATGGGTAAATAAATGCATTTTACGTGTGGGAAGTAAGGGGATCTTTGGAGATGAGAGTGTGGACTGTTGTGGGCTGAACAATGGTCCCACAGTTTCCCTGGAAACTATGAGTACATTATATTCCATAGCAAAAGAGAATTAGTTAGCAGATAAAATTAAAGTTGTTAATAATTGATCTTACAATAGATAGATGTTCCTGGATTGTCTGAATATATATAATGAGTGTGAAAGAAGAACGCTCAAAAGTTAGTGTTAGAGGAGTCTTCTTCCTGGCTGCTGTGGGGTCTCTTAGTCATCGATGACTTCTCTGTTGGAACTGCTGATAGCAAAATGTCTTCAGGAAATGCCAAAATGGGGTATCCTGCCCTCAACTTCAAGCCACAGCTGTTATGCCAGATGGTCAGTTCAAAGATATCAGCCTATCTGACTATAGAGGAAAATATGCTGTGTTCTTCTTTTACCCTCTTGACTTCACCTTTGTCTGCCCCACGGAGATCATTACTTTCAGTGATAGGGCAGAAGAATTTAAGAAACTCAACTGCCAAGTGATTGGTGCTTCTGTGGATTCTCACTTCTGTCACCTGGAGTGGATCAACACACCTAAGAAACAGGGAGGATTGGGACCCATGAACATTCCTTTGGTGTCAGATCCCAAGTGCACCATTGCACAGGATTATGGTGTCTTAAAGGCTAATGAAGGCATCTCATTCAGGGGCCTCTTTATTATTGATGATAGGGGTACCCTTCGGCAGATTACTGTGAATGACCTCCCTGTTGGTCGCTCTGTGGATGAGACTCTGAGACTGGTTCAGGCCTTCCAGTTCACGGACAAACATGGGGAAGTGTGCCCAGCTGGCTGGAAGCCTGGCAGTGATACCATCAAGCCTGATGTCCAAAAGAGCAAAGACTATTTCAAGCAGAAATGAGCACTGGGCTATTTTAGTGCTGGGCTGCAGTGGCAGCCATGAGAATAAAACCTCTTTTGTACTTTTTTTTCCATGGGTAAAACACAGACTTTAGGTTCAGACAAGAAGTGATGTGTTATAAGACAGGGCTTTCGTATGGGGGTTGGAGAGGCCAGCTTTCCCTTGGTGGGAGTGGCTTGAGTCGTGTTGTGGGGCAGGCCATCTGATTTGTATGGTGTATCTATTGGTAGAGGGCATCAGCCCATGGATCCTTTGTAGTTTCTATTAAACTTTGAGACTTTGATGATTCTTCATTTTAGGAGGCATTAGATTTTAAGAGGAATTTATTCTTTGCTTTGCCTTTTTAGGGGGAAATGAGAGCTACCTTAGATTCAGGGGCAACTTACATTGGAGGGAAATGCAGATGGACTGGGGGGATGGAACTGACCCAAGGTGTCACATTTTGTTTTTCAGCATGTGGAGAAAAGAGCAAGCCCTGCTGTAGAGTTGGATGGGGCACTTCAACTTACGCCACAGGTTGGGTTGTAGGTTAAGGTCCTAGTGAAATTACTTGGACACCTACATTTACACTACTGAGAGGGCTACATAGGAACCAGAAGCTTGGCCTCCCCTAATAAGTGCCTGGTACCTGCTCTGTAAAAGAACATAGCTGGGGTGGGGAAGGGTGTTTCCTTTCTCTTTTGAACTGAAATGGGAAAAGGAAGACAAATACAAGGCTCCTGGCCTTGAGTAAAGCTTACAGAACTATTACAGTATTAAGCACTTTTTATCTTCCCTGGGTTCTAGCCTTGTTTAGAGGGTAGTCCTTTTGATCCTCATCCATATCATTGTCCTGAGGGAGGTTGTCAACAAGAAGTTAGATTCTTCCTGGGCCCTTGAGGCTAAGGTAGATGAAGAACTGAGGAAACTGGGC